>JAJOOS010024216.1:0-11893 GCA_029582725.1 Solanum chiquidenum
TATAACCTCAAAAGAAATGATTTGTGAAAAGACCAAAATGCCCTTAAAATTTCCGGACGGATTCCCTGCCAACTGCCCAACTTTCAATGGACATAACTCGCTCATACGAACTCGGAATCGAGCAATCTCAGTGGAGTTGGAAAGATCATTCCACAAGCTTCGCAACCATAACTGGAACTACTCCTAACTCATTCTGAGCTAGGAGTTACAACTGCTCAAAGTTGGCCAAAAATCACTGATTTCCACACTTGGCCAAATTTTCCAGATTTTTGAACTTTGCCAAATTTCCAGATTCTGGACTGCCAAATTTCCAGATTCTAAATTTTTCCAAAAAATGACTATTTCCAAATTTAAGCTTCTTCATATTCATTTTAAATTGTCGGATGTTACACTTTCCATCACTTCAATTTTCGATTTCTTTTATTATTATTTTTAAATTTTTTCATCTTAAAAAATAAAAATAAAATTACCTCCGCCTCCTTCCCTCATTGAAATCTTATTGAACCTTTGCAATTTTAGTTAATCATATTGTTGTTGAAATTTTTTTTTAAAAAATATTTATTTTCTTTTAATGTTTCTACTATTGAAAAACGTCCAAAAAAAAAGAAAAAAAAGTTGGATCTGCCATTGCACGGCCATCACTATCAAAGATACAAATTTTTAATGTATCTCGTTTAATTTGAGTCTTAAATTAGTCTTTGTTAGTGTTATCATGTTCAATATATATGTACTTGATACATAAACTTCGTGTTATTTATCACACACACAAAAAAGAAGCTATTTTGAAACAATTACATGTATAATGTATTTTATTTTATTTTAAAATATAGTATTTCTCAAACAAAATAAGATACATAAATAATAATGTATCATACACTAATTTTTTTAGTTATGATACGTAAATTAAAATTTATATTAAATGTATCTGTTACATAACAATTACCAAACAATAATGTATCGATCTCAAACTTAAAATCTTATGGGCAACGTTTTCTTATTTAATGTATCTAGTTACTAGTAGAAATACGACACTTATCAATTTAAATTGAAAGGATCTTCATGATCTCAAACAAAATAAGATACATAAATAATAATGTATCATGCACTAATTTTTTAGTTATGATACGTAAATTCAAATTTATACTAAATGTATCTGATACATAACAATTACCAAATAATAATGTATCGATCTCAAACCTAAAATCTTACGGGCAACACTTTTTTATTTAATGTATCTAGTAGAAATACAACACTTATCAATTTAAATTGAAAGAGTCTTCATGATGTATCTTCTCAAAATTTTCGATAATTTTGAATCAAAATTGAAAGAATCTTCAATGAACTAGGAGAATAATTTTGAAACATAAAATTTTCAACAATTTTGAATCAAAACGGAAAGGATCTTCAATGAACTGGAGAAGAATTTTGAATCTCAAAATTTTCGACAATCTTGAATCAAAATCGAAAAGATTTCGATGAACTTGAAGATTCACAAAAGAAATTGTTTGTCCAACAACAATTTCATCACTTTAGTATCCTTCATAACTCATCTTTCTTATCCAAAATTTCGACAAAAGTTTTTATGAAACAGAGAAAACGATGAACAAGAAGAAGAAATTTAATTTTTGAATTTTTCAGTTTGTTACACTATAGGATTTTGAATTCTTGACAATAATTTGGAATGGAATAGTGTAATTTATGGGATCTTAATTTGATTTTCATCTTCCCCCCCCCCCCTTAATTAGTGCAACAAATGGATACTATGAGATCTTAATTTGATTTTTCAGCTTTTTCCCCCTTAATAAGTGCAACAGATTGATATATAATGTATCAACAATAATGTATCCGGATCCTTAATTATGTATCCGAAATGCCTAAAAAATATGAGATTTATGTAATTACAAAAATAATAGGGATAGAAGGTAATTTAGGTTTTACACTATGATATTTATGTAAGTTATACTTATTTTTTAAAAACAAATCCTCACAACTTTCCGAAAATAGAAAATGAGAAACTCGTAGACAAAATTTTGTCCTTAAATTATTTTAATGATTTTTTAAAAGTTTATTTATTGCGGAGTTTATGTTTACATGTTATAAAAATAATTTAATGATAAATTTAGTTGAGTGATTTCATTGATATAAATATACAAATTGAGTGATTTTATTGATACAAGATAAAGTTTAATGACTTTACTAGATAAATTATCTAAGTTATGTGACCTTTTAAGATATTAACTCTTAGAATATTGTCTATGTATATCAATAATAATATTGTAAAAGTATAAATTAAAATTTAAGATACCAAATGTTAATCAACTAAAATATTTTTAATATTGACCAATTTTTATATCCTTGACGCTAAAATATTTCTTCAATAAGACAATTTCGTTATGATAAACTTGTCATATTAATTTTGCCTAAAATTAGGACTTAGGTTTGATTTTAGATATTAGTCATCTACATAAAAACAAGAAAACTATAAGGACCGCAATAACTTTTTCTATTTGAACAACTTTTTTCTATCTGAAAAGTATAATAATATTTAATTTATTTGCATGTGCATTAATTGTTTGGGAATTTTGAAGATCGATGGAAACATATGACAAATTTTGAAGGAGGGTTGACTTTTAAATGCATTAAATTTGAATTTCTTCAAAAGCATATGGAGGTATTATTTCTTTTACGATTATTAATAATAGAAATATTGTAAAATATAAGTAATATACTACGAGAAATATAGACAAAATATGGAGAGCAAAATGTGGAGATAATTTTATTCGAATGTCTTCATGTGTCCCTTACAATGATGAATAGCAACCCTATTTGGCTATTTATAGGTTGAATACATTCTTATCCAAACTGATTTATAGAACCTGAGAAATATATGCTTATAAATTGTTGGGTATATAGCAAGATTTAATGGAAAATGGAGGGAAGATGAAAAGAGAGTAACTTGAAAAGTCCTTTTATGTTTTAGTAAAAAGGTATTTGTCCCTCATCGGTGGTGGAAAGAAAAATAGAAGAGTTTAAATAGAGAAACACTTCTATTAATTGTTAAAAGGGTTGGAAAGAGGGACCCCCCTCACGCCGTCATCGTCGTCGCTCGGCTTTGGCTTTGGCTTTGAAAAATGATCGTTCGAGAGATTATTTTTGGACAAAGTTTATTTAATTAATTAAATAAAATTAAATGACCAAAACGTTTCAATTAATTAGTTAATTAACCGTAACGTTCCGACCCGACTCGGATCCGCGTGACCCATTTTATTTAAATTACTTTCCCATTTTATTTGAATTTTCCGCCTTTGGAGATGACTGTTCTGAAAGGTTGCAACTTTCAGAAACAACCATGACCGTTTGAAAGGTTGCAAACTCTCTGAAATGGTCATGTGGATTCTGAAAGGTTGCAACCTTTCGGAACCAGTTCCTCTTACCTATAGATACATGTTATTCTTCAGATCTTTTACTTACGAAAATTTCTGATTTCTTCATCTTCTTTTGCACAAATTTCTTCGTGTACTTTACTGTTGTTGAGTGGTTCGCTGACACCAGCGTTTTGGGTATCAATACACTGGTGATTGAGATCATTCTATCCTGGGAGGACATATTCCAAATCAAACATCGGATACTAGAGGGGAATAATTTCCTTAAGGGGACACTGTGCATTCAGTGGGCTTGATCTTTTTCCGTTCTGTTTTTCCAGATTTTGGTATGTTTTTACAGATTTTAGTTTTTTTGTGAATTAATTTATGTTCATCTCTTTCTTCACTGGTTCGGATAAACTTTGGTAACTTCGTGTTTCTGCAGAGTTTGTTGAATCAATAATATTGGTTTTTAACACAGATTGCTAACAAACTTAAGGAAATTATTTATTTATTTTAATCTGTGTTTTTGGTGGAGCCAAAAACCTTCGTGGTTTTATACTCCTGTTAAGTTTGCAATTTAAATTATTGCTTACTGAGTCATTTGTATCAATTTTTGTTTGTTACATTTCTGAAATGGCAAATGATAATGTTACGGTGATTGTTGCTGCACCAACCTGAATTGATGTACCACCAGCAGAGAAACCGAGAAAATTCTCTGGTGTGAATTTCAAAGGATGGCAGCAACGGGTATTTTTCTGGCTTACCACGATTGGTCTGTAGAAATTTACCAATGAAGTAACTCCGGTGCCTACTGCTGAAATGTCAGACAGAGAAAAATTCATGATTATTGAAGCATGGAAACAGGCAGACTTCTTATATAAGGGCTACATTTTGAGTGCTTTAGATGATGACTTATATAATGTCTATAGTGCAATGACAACTTTGAAAGAATTGTGGGATGCACTTGAGAAGAAATATAAGGCTGAAGATGCATGCTGAAAAAGTTTGTGGTTGCAAAGTTTTTAGATTATAAAATGTCGGATAGTAAAACTGTTGGATCACAAGTGCAGGAACTTCAACTTATTTTCCATGATTTGATTGCTGAGGATATGGTAGTAAATGAAGCTTTTCAAGTGGCCACAATGATCGAGAAGTTACCTCCTTCGTGGAACGACTTCAAGAATTATCTAAAGCATAAACGTAAGGAAATAAAACTTGAAGATCTTGTGATTCGGCTCAAGATTGAGGAAGATAACAAGACCGCCGAAAAGAAGTCTCGTAAGAGTTCAACAATAATTGGAGTTAATATTGTTGAAGAATCTCCTACTAAAGGCAAGAAGAGAAAGAAGTCCAATGGACAGAAGTCAGAATAGGCCAAGAAGAAATTCAAGGGCAACTGTTACAACTGTGGTAAGGCTGGTCACAAATCTTATGACTAGCGTGCTCCAAGAAAGGACAAAGACAAAGGTAAAAGTCAAGCAAACATCGTGGAAGAGATGGAAGATGCAGATGACCTATGTGCAATAATCTCAGAGTGCAACTTAATTGGAAATCCCAAGGAGTGGTTTCTCGACTCGGGTGCCACTCAACATATTTGCTCTGCGAAAGAAGCCTTTGCAACGTACACTCCTGCTGAGTTCGATGAAGATTTCTTCATGGAGAATACAACAACAACAAGGATTGCAGGAACTGGGAAAGTTATGTTGAAGATGATATCCGGCAAGGTGTTGACTCTGAACAACGTTCTGCATGTTCTTACTATTAGAAATAATTTAGTTTCTGCTGCACTGCTCGTTAAGAACGGGTTTAAGTGTGTCCTAGTTAGTGACAAAATTGTAATAAGTAAGAATGAGATGTTCTTATGAAAGGGCTACCTCACTGAGGGCCTCTTCAAACTGAATGTAATGATTGTTGACAGTATTAATAAGAATTCTGCTTATGTTTACTTATTGGAGTCAAATGATTTATGGCATGCCCGTTTGGGACATGTAAATTACAAAGCCTTGCGAAAATTGGTTACTTTAGAAGTATTGCCTGATTTCAAATGCGATAAATCGAAATGCGAAATTTGTGTGGAAAGTAAGTTTGTTAAATATCCTTATAAGTCTGGTGAAAGAAATTCAAAACCTTTAGACTTAATTCACACAGATATATGCGATATGAAGTCGACATCATCTCGTGGTGGAAAAAAGTATTTTATAACTTTTATTGACGATTGCACTCGATTTTGTTATGTATATTTGCTTAACAGTAAGGATGAAGCAATTGATGCATTTAAGCAATACAAAAATGAAATGGAGAATCAATTAAATCTAAAGATAAAAATGAGGGAGGCCATCCTTACGGCTAATAAGATACTCAATAGGGTACCCCGTAGCAAAACACAATCAATTTCATATGAGTTGTGGAAAGGAAGGAAACTCAACTTGAAATATTTCAAAGTGTGGGGGTGTCTAGCCAAGGTAGAGGTTCCTTTATTGAAGAGGGTGAAAATTGGACCCAAAATAGTGGATTGTGTATTTATTAGATATGTTGCGAACAGTAAAGCCTGCCGGTTTTTGGTTCACAAATCTGATAATCCTAAGATTCATGTTAATACGATAATTGAGTCAGATAACGCTGAGTTCTTTGAGCACATTTATCCATATAAAACTGAATGTGGGTCAACAAGTGAAAGACCTAAACGACCACAGAAAGAATCAACGAAAAACACACTACCTAGTGAGGATCCTAGACGTAGTAATCGCCAACGAAAACCCACTTCTTTCGGACCAGATTTTATGGCATTGTTGCTTGAAAATGAGCCTCAAACATTTAAAGCAGCTATGTCTTCATCTGAGTCAACTTATTGGAAAGAAGCAGTCAATAGTGAGATCGAATCAATTTTAAGTAATCATACTTGGAAATTGGCTGATCTTCCTCCAGGAAATAAACCTTTAGGATCAAAGTGAATCTTTAAAAGGAAAATGAAAGCTGATGGGACTATTGAAAAATATAAGGCTAGACTTGTAGTCAAAGGATACAGACAAAAGGAAGGTCTAGACTACTTTGATACATACTCTCTAGTAACAAGGATAATATCAATTAGGATGTTAATAGCACTACCGGCAGTGCATGATCTTAAAATCCACCAAATGGATGTAAAGTAAGCCTTCTTAAATGGAGAGTTGGAGGAAGAAATTTACATGGAACAACCTGAAGGTTTTGTGGTTCCTGGTAAAGAAGAGAAAGTGTGTAGACTTGTGAAGTCACTTTTTATGGGCTCAAGCAAGCACATAAACAATGGCATGCTAAATTTGACCAAACAATGTTGGCAAATGAATTCAAGATTAACGAATGTGATAAGTGTGTTTACATTAAAAACATTCCGAATCATGAAGTCATTATTTTTCTGTATGTTGATGACATGTTAATAATGAGTAAATATATTGACGATATACATGCTACTAAGCGCATGCTGTCCAGCAAGTTCAATATGAAGGACTTAGGAGTTGCTGATTTGATCTTAGTGATCAGGATTCTCAAAACTCCTCAGGGACTAGCATTATCTCAATCTCATTATATTGAAAGAGTATTGGATAAGTTCAGGTACTTGAATTTCAATGTTGTCAAAACTCCAATTGATTTAAGCTTTACATTTCAAAAGAATGTAGGTGAAAGTGACTCTCAATTGGAATATGCCAGAGTGTTGAGAAGTTTGATGTATATTATGAATTGTACGCGACCAGATATAACATGTGCTATTAGCAAACTGAGTCGGTTCACTAGTAATCCGAATCAAACTCACTGGATGGCAATGAAACGTGTGTTGGGGTATCTGAAACATACACAATATTGTGCTTTGCATTATAATAAATATCCTCATGTGATTGAAGGATATAGTGATGCAAATTGGATCACCGGGTCAAATGAAGTAAAATCCACAAGTGGTTATGTGTTTATACTTGGTGGAGGAGCAGTCTCTTGGAAATCATCCAAACAGACATGTATCGCTCACTCCACAATGAAATTTGAATTTATTGCTTTAGATAAGGCTAGGGAGGAAGCTGAATGGCTTCGGAATTTCTTAGAGGATATTTCATTCTGGCCCAAACCTGTGGAACCTATTTGCATACATTGTGATAGTCAAGCAACAATAGGTAGGGCAAGAAGCGTCATGTAAAATGGGAAGTCTCGTCATATACGACGGAGACATAACACCTTAAGGCAATTTATCTCTAGTGGAATTATCACAATTGACTATGTGAAGTCAAGCGATAATGTGTCAGATCCACTAACAAAAGGCCTAGTGAGAGAAGCAGTTGAAAGATCATCTAAGGGAATGGGTTTACGGCTTAGGACAAGTCAGCATGGCGGTAACTCTATCTAGCAGACTGGAGATCCCAAGAGCTAGATTCATGGAGAAAAATAAAGTCGTAATTGACGGTTCAACATTATCAATCAACTCAATCCATTCTCATGATGAAGACAATGTTCAGGAACAAGGTTAAGACTTTAAGGCTTGCTAATGAGTTAATAAAGCTTAAAGTTTTTAATGATTTGCTAAGTTTGGCAGATTTGACAAAATAGTGTATCTACGAGATGACACGATTATAAATCACCTATGTGAGTGTGAAGTGTAAGCCACTTCAAAAAGAGTTTTATGTCAAAAGTCTATTCTCTATACACTAATGAAACCAGGAGGTGTTCATGGCTGAAACGAACACAACCGTAAGAACCATAAATGGTAAAGGGTTAATTGTGTGACATATGGTTGTCTAGGTATACACCAAAGCTTGATGGTTCAAAGATATCGCATCTACCGATTGACCGAGTATATCCGACATATGTTCACTATGGAAAGTCCAAGGGGAAACTTATCCAAATGCAATTGATCCTTGCTTGTAAAGTACACACTCGTCCGTGCATTCCTTATGTTATAACCATTCCCCATTCATGTGAGGGATTGTTGGGTATATAGCAAAAGTTAATGGGAAATGGAGGGAAGATGAAAAGAGAGGAACTTGAAAAGTCCTCTTATGCTTTAGTAAAAAGGCATTTGTCCCTCATCGGTGGTGGAAAGAAAAATAGAAGAGTTTAAATAGAGAAACACTTCTATTAATTGTTAAAAGGGTTGGAAAGAGGGACCCCTCTCGTGCCGTCGTCGTCGTCGCTCGGCTTCGGCTTCGGTTTTGGCTTCGGCTTCGACTTTGGCTTTGGCTTTGGCTTTGGCTTTGGCTTGAGAGATTATTTTTGGATAAAGTTTGTTTTAATTATTTAATTAATTACATAAAATAAAATGGCCAAAACGTTTCAATTAATTAGTTAATTAACCGAAATATTTCGACCCGACTCGAATCTGCATGACCCATTTTATTTAAATTACTTTCCCATTTTATTTGAATTTCCCGCCGTTGGAGATGACTGTTCTGAAAGGTTGCAACTTTCAGAAACAACCATGACCGTTTGAAAGGTTGCAAACTTTCTGAAATGGGCGTGTGGATTCTGAAAGGTTGCAACCTTTCGGAACCAGTTCCTCTTACCTATAGATACATGTTATTCTTCAAATCTTTTACTTACAAAAAATTCTAATTTCTTCTTCTTCTTCTGCAGAAATTTCTTCGTGTACTTTACTGTTGTTGAGTGGTTCGCTGACACCAGTGTTTTGGGTATCAATACACTGGTGATTGAGATCATTCTATCATGGGAGGACATATTCCAAATCAAACATCGGATACTAGAGGGGAATAATTTCCTTAAGGGGACACTGTGCATTTAGTGGGCTTGATCTTTTTCCGTTCTGTTTTTTCCAGATTCTGGTATGTTTTTACATATTTTAGTTTTTTTGTGAATTAATTTATGTTCATCTGTTTCTTCACTGGTTCGGATAAACTTTGGTAACTTCGTGTTTCTGCAAAGTTTGTTGAATCAGTAATATTGGTTTTTAACACAGATTGCTAACATAAATAAATGTAAATAGTTCATGTATTCAGATATGAATAATCCACTAATTCATGGATGAATTTATAACGAGAAACTCCATACTTATATTATATTTGTAATTTGTAATAAAGAAACAATTAGTTAGTGTTATATTACCCTAATTCATGGCCCTGATTTAACTGAAACGTGTTTATTCCGAAAATATTGATTTTAATAGATGTTGATCGCTAAAATATTCCATTAAATAGATATATTTATGTTGGTTAAAATCGCAACTAAGTACATTTAAATTTTTAATAAGTTTAATTGCACTTGAACTCTAAATTCTTAAAAAACAACAATATTCAGCACTAATATTTAGGATGTGGAAGTTTATTGGAGTTTATCTTAGGATTATCTCCTTTGTCTATCATACCAAACATGTTCTTAAGAGTTTTATTATTGAATCGATTATATTAAAAAATAATAAATTATGGATTCAAAGTTACTATATGTTGTAATTTTAGTGAACTTCAATTTATGTAGTAAACGTAGCTATAACACGTTTGGAAAATCATGTAATTATAATCTTTTGTATAAATAAATTAAAGACTGTCATACATGAGAAAAATTGGCAATGCAATCATACTAACAGGGCGGAGCCAAGTGGGATGAATATCTTGAGCGAATAACCTATTTATTCAAAATTAAAATTATATTTATATAAATGAATTTCTCTAATTTTAAACCTCTTGATGAATTTACTGCTTACTAGCACTACGTATTACGTACTAGGAGAACTTATTAATTTTATAGGTAAAATAAAATTTCCCTTTTTTTAATGAAACTGTCTAGACTTTTTCAATAAAACTAATTATAATTTAACTTCACCACCTAAGAATAGAGATGATGATACATAAATAAACAAAATAAATAAATAAATAAAGAAGTAATATTTCTGACATGATTGATCATCGAAGGTCATATGGATATTAACTATGATGACTAGACTTTTTGTATACTTTAGTATCTATTTTGTACTTGGGAAAAATATTTTTAAAAATTTCACATGAAATTAAAAAGCTATTATGTTAAGACCTTAAACGAGTTTGTTTTTACATTGCGGTTAAAAATGATTATTTCTAGAAGTACTTTTTAAAATGGTTTTTTCGAAAAGTGTTTTTGAAAAAAATAATAATTTATGTTTGGCTAAATCATTTGAAAAGTGTTTACCGTAAGAAAATCGTATTTGACTAGTCTTTTTTTAAAAAGTGATTTTGAGAGTCAAATTACAAAATAGGTCAATTGTTAATGTACTTTCAATATCAAGATTATTTTATAGAGAGAAACTATTATAAAAAAATTAATTTAATATTTATTTTTATTAAATTTAAATGTACAAATTCAAATTTTCAATCAATATTATACCTTTTTTGGGAGGGCTGGTATTTTCAGTTACTTTTTTTCTTCTTTTTCCTAATATTGCAAAATTGGTTACCATCAATTCAGGATTAGGACGAAGTATATCTTTAAAATAGCCTTCATGATCCACTATGACCACTATGAGTTATTGGTTATGTCTTTTGGGCTGGCTAACTCCCCTACAATATTTATGGAGTTGATGAATAAGACAATGAGGTTCTATTTCAATTTTCTTTGTCACAGTCTTCATCGACGATGTTTTGATATACTCTTAAAGTAAAGAGAAACATGAGCAATATTTAAAAATTGTGCTTCAGACCTTGAAAAGGAGCAACTTTGTGTAACTTTTTTTTTGTAAGTGTGAGATCTATCTCTTTGGAATATTCTTGGGGCATGTAGTGACCAATGATGATATTATGATAGATTCAAGAAAAATTAAGGATGTCAGAGTTTCAGTTAGGTCTATTTCACCTATTGATCAAGGATTTTATGGGTTTGATTGGTTATTAGGGATGACTTATATTTTATCGTGTCTCCATTGAGAAAACTTACTCATAAGAATTTGACTTTTCAGTGATCTAATAAATGTGAGGTGAATTTTCATAAACTTAAGTTATCGTTGGCTTCAGCCTCGATTGTAATCTTGTTAGTGAAAGGTGAAGGCTTAACTGTGTAGTATGATGTTTCATGGATTGATCTTGAAAATGCTTTGATGTATAAAGATAATATAATAATGTACGCTTTGAGGTGGTTGAAGGTATATATGAATAACAAATGTATCACTCGAGCAACACAAATGTAGTAGCAAATGCATTAAGTGGAAAGTCAATTATTATGGACAACTTAATTATGTTGCAAATGAAATAAATGTTCAATTTTTGTCCAATAGATTTGTGAGACTTGATATTTCAGAGTCTTATAGATTTCTTGCTCATGTTGAGGTACACTTTCTTCTTGTGAATCAGATCAATGCTATATCATTCAAATATGAGAAGTTGAATATAATTCAAGACAAGACGTTAAATGGTGAACATGAAGAAGGAATTTTTTATTCAAAGGGTGTTTTAAGAATTAAGGGTCATATTTGTCTTTTAAGAGTTGATGATTTGACTAAGTTAATTATGGAAGAGACTCATGGTTCTAGATATTCTCTTCATCGAGGAGTGGCAAAAATGTATAATGATCTGAAGCATTACTGGTGATGT
>JAJOOS010024218.1:0-12500 GCA_029582725.1 Solanum chiquidenum
TGATTTTAGCTATGGAATATGTCCACGTTCAGAAGGAAGTCCAAGAAACCCCATATGTACCACATGTTGTGCAGGCTACAAGGGTTGCCACTATTACAGTGCTGACGGAAAGTTCATTTGTGAAGGTGAGTCTGACCCAAGAAAGCCAAACGAACATTGTCCCAGTAAATGTGATCATAAAATTGCTTATTCAAAATGTCCCCGTTCAGAAGGACCGACTATAATTAAACCCACTGGATGCACCAGTTGTTGCACGGGTTACAAGGGTTGCTACTATTACAATAAAAAGGGCAAGTTTGTGTGTGAAGGAAAGAGTGATGAACCCAAGGGTTGTAGTCAAGAATGTGACCCTAAAGTTTCTTACATGACTTGTCCACATACTGGATCGACATACCATACTGGAGTTTGTGTTAATTGTTG
Source organism: Solanum chiquidenum (assembly GCA_029582725.1). Lineage (NCBI taxonomy): Eukaryota > Viridiplantae > Streptophyta > Magnoliopsida > Solanales > Solanaceae > Solanum > Solanum chiquidenum. The sequence goes on from JAJOOS010024218.1 coordinate 421, forward strand.
TACCGCAAAAGCGGGATGCAATCTTTATAGTCATGATGGATCTTTAATTTGTATTGGGGATCCTAAAAATCATTAGTAGTATGAAATAATATGTATGAAATAAAACCATGACGATATATTCATTATTGTCATGCTAATAATCTCTGTAATGTGGCAATGGAGCTTTTTCCACCGCAATAAATTAATAAAACACTAGTTTCTTTTACTTCTAAAATATAGTATTAGCTTACTAATTTACTTAATTACTGTACTTTAAAAGTTAAAACATTCTACTTATTGAAGTGCATGATCATCTTATTTAAATGTTTAAGTTTTAGAGATAACACGTTTTTATTATTTAATTATATTAAATAAATTCTTTAAAATGCAAAAATTAAATCTTCTAATGAAATAGGAAAAACACATTCCTTAACTGACATTTCATAATAATTGTCTCCTCCTAGCTCACCCTTCAACACGCCTCATCCCCACCCTACTCCTCTACCCCCGCCTCTTATCATATTTTCTTATACTCCCTCCATTTCATTTTATATGAATTACTTTAACTTGACACGGAGTTAATAAAGAAAGGAAGACTTTTGGAATTTGTGGTCTAAAATAAGTGATAAATATTTGTGTGACTATAAATCACTCCGAACCATTTAGAGTAAAATGGACATTTTAAAATCAAATTGTTACTTAATATAGAAATGTGTCATTCTTTTTTGAACCGACTAAAAAGGGATGTAAGTCATATAAATTGGGACTGCCCACGCTAAGATTCAAGCACAAGAAGCTTACTTTTTTGTAACTAAAATCATTGTAAAGAACTAGCTGCTAGTTGTTCAGGTTTATTTTGCAGCTATGATTTTGGAGGCAAAGATAAGACTATCCACCTCCTTGTATATGTTTGGTGCTGAATTTTGGGATTAATACAACATCCAGGCTCTACTAGAAAATTGAATTAAAAAAAAGTTATATAAATTGGGACTAAGAAAGTATTATATATAGATATCTTTGAAATTATATTTTCTTATATTATATATAAATACTTTTAAAATAATATTTTCTACGTAAATACAAGCACAAGTTTTGAAAGTTTATACAGGTCCTTAGACAAGTCTTTGTTCTTACGGTCAATGATTCCTAAAGTTAAAACATTGAAGTTAGTAAAGGAGTTCGTCTTCAAAACAAACATTTTTTGGGCACATATATCAAAAGTAATCCTTCCTAAAAGTATAAATCAAAATGGATACTTGGATCACACAAATGGACGAACTGTGTCAAACAAACATTAACTCAATTTCAAAAATAGCAAATATAATAAATATTATAAGGCTCTATAGTCATAGTTTCGATAATTGCGCTTCATATCTATAGTTTTATTTGCTATGGAGGTTGTGGTTGTATATTTATGTTTTTTTGTATATTTCGCTTACGAATATACAAATGGGGTAAGTATATACAAATTTTGTATTTATATATTTAGGAATTTTTCAGAACTCCGTTTGTATATTTTGCTTGCCAATATACAAACAGGGTAATTTATTATGAAATTTTCACAAATCGTATACAGATAGCTAGGGTAAGCATATACAAAATTTTGAATTTATACAATCAGGAACCAAATTATACAAATTCTGAGTTTATACAAATCAAACGAATTATACAAATCAGGCGAATAGCAAGATTGGACGACACTATAGCTGTGAATTAGAATTTCACTAAACGATAACTATAGCATTTAATATGATTTAAATATTTGCTATTCTGCGCAATTTTCTCTGAGTCCTTTTCTTTTAAATTTAATATTTATTACACGTAAGTTTCTAGCTTTTTATTGCGACATTTATGTTTAGATTTTTCGTTTTCTTTTGAATTTCTTGATGAATTACCTGTCTATGTAGCCTTACTGTATAACTTTATCCTTCACACCTCAGAAATCGATCGATAATTATTGGGGTATATATAGAACAGGTTAGTTTAGATTACTTAAATATTAAATTAAATTATTTTTGTTAAATTTTTAAATTTATAAACTAAACTAAATTAACAAATGTCACGATCCAAAATGAGTCGTGAGTGACACCCACACTTAACCTCCTAAGTGGGCGAACCAAGGAATCCAAACCCTAACATATATCAATAATTCAACTACGAATATCAACAATAATGCGGAAGCTCAAAACTTATTAAAGTAACCAATCAAATAAACCTCTAAAGTCTAACACTTATTATCCCCAAAATCTGAAAGTCATCACATCAAGGACATTTAATCCTCAAATACTAAGTCTACGAGTATTAAAGACACCAAAATAAATTAATAAAATAGTTTATGTCCGAAAATTAAGGACATCATGCCATGACCAAGAGAATCCAAAACGAGCTGGAATGAATAGCTTACCCTGGAACCTGATGTGCTGGAGACTGGCTAGAGCTGAGGGCGAGTCGAAGTCACTGATACACTCGTTGCACTCCACAAAAAGAAAACAAAGAAAAACACAAGTAGGGCTCAGTACAAGGCAACACGTACTGAGTAGATATCATCAGCCAACCCAAAATAGAAACTAATATGTAATGAATAATAGTATAAAATCAACTATGACACTTAGCAAGTGGCAAGCAACAAACACATGAACCAGTGTCAACAACACTAAAGTAAGTATGTAATCAGTCAACAATATCAAGATCACATGAGGACTCATGCCTCCAAACCAAACTAATTTGGGAATTGAGTTCTTTGAGATTGAGTACATTAAGTTAATTCAATATCTTTTTCCTTTAATGTTATCGTGTCGGAATGTGACACTCTAATCCAATTATATCGTGTCGGAACGTGACACTCTGATCCAATTATACCGTATCGAAACGTGACACTCTGATCCAATTATACCGTGTCAGAACGTGACACTCCGATCCAATAATACTGTGTCGGAACGTGACACTCCGATCCAATTATACCGTGTCGGAACGTGACACTCCGATCCAATAATATCATTAATTTGTCATTTATTATCACCATTTTTCAATTCATTAACAATATTTTATCAAGCCTTCTTTATTCAAGGCATCACTTCGATAAAGAGGGTTCAAGATTATAAATTCCACGGTCTCAGGATTTCAGACCAACCACAAACTACACAACCAAGCTACACAATCACACAATCAAGTACATAGAGAACTTCACAATATCATTCAATGCATATCAATCACTATAAGAGTCTATCCATCAAATAGAATAAACCACAACCTACCTCCACCGAAGAACCGAAGTCAATCAAACTACTTATCCAATGCTTTTCCTTTCCTCAATGCCTCCGAACGTTTCCAATCTATCAAGTATATATGCATAATTTGTAAGTTAACGAGTCTATAAACACTTATATTACTCTATATCTAGCCTAAACCCAACAACTCACCTAATTCTATAATCAAATTTCTAAAGTTCAAACCTAAGAATAAGTCTTTATTCCTCCAATTAACATAACTTTAATCTAATGTGATTCATATAATATAATATTTAATTACCATCTCAATATATCAAAACTTAATCATAATATGATAACAAAACTATAGTACATATAGCCACAACGTATGTAACACTTTCCCAAGAGGAAAATTTCCACCGCAATCTCTTTTCAACCAACAAATAAGAACAAAAATATATATATATACACAGTAACTAACCTAGTAGCTAACCCCAATATTAAATCATTCATCATATATTTAATTCATAAAATCGTACACTCAATGACATGGCCCAAATCCCAATGCCGCCTAAAAATCAACAATATTGGTACAGTGGTCAACAACAAATTCCAATTCCACTTCCTCAATAATCAATTTAGTATAAGATTGAGTTTCATTACATTTTCGACAATCAGAAATTATTAGTTGCAGGCATTTACCTGGAGCACTCGACGCCGCTTTCTGTAATTCTCCTCTACTTTTCCTTCTTCTTTCTTTTACAAATTATTTTTTTACCCTAATTATTATATAACCAATTATAAAAGTAACCCCTACTAATTTTAATGTTATTTTCTTTAAACATCAACTAAATTAATTATTAAAATTACCCCATTGAATTCATTATTGTAGTTATGAATAGTCCAAAATACCCATTTAAAATCTATGGAAAAGTATTTTATGAAATAAAAAGATCTAGTACTCAAAATGACCAAATGGGTCGTTACAACAAATCTCGGGTTTCTTTTTCTTTTTTGGATTATTTCGATAAAGTATTCATACAAACATATGAGTAATTAATTTGTGCTTTAAATATTTCTTTAGTTCTACCAAAATATAATTATCTAAGGTGTTTTTTTAAAAAAAAAACATAAAAATATGAGATAATGAGTGGTGACACTAAAATTTTCAACAAAAAATAATAATGAAATCACATAAACCAATATTGTAAATTAATAACTCATAATAAAAATTATCATAATTAAAGTATTAAATAAGTCTAATAAGTATTAAACATGACTAAACATTAAAGAAAAAATAAAATAAGAATATGTATTTTAATTGTCTAAATCAGTGTAAAACTAAATAACAAATACTCAACATTATTCTCATTCTTTGAGTTGAATTGATTTTATTTTTTGTTATCATTGATATTGTAAAACTAGAATAAATTTTATTTGTAATAGTATGCATTATGTATGATTACTTAATGTACAGTGTATAAAGAATGAACAATATATTAAAAACTAAGCTATAATGCACTTCAAATCAATTATGTTTCATATCAAAACAAAACATTAATATAACCAACAAAATAAACAGTCATTAGTTTTGCACAGGATAATTTGAACATGTCTTCCTGTTGTGGCCAACTTGACGACATCTACTGCAGGTAATTTTAGACCTTTTGAATTTCACTCAGCAAACTCCTTCCAGCGTTCAAGTTGCGGTCTTCCTACCGTTCTCTTTGAACTCTCTAAAGGGATAGGTTCATATATAAAAATCATTATAATAGCAACAAAATTATACCCACTTGTCTTTATTTTTCATACAAATATCATTCAGACAGTACATTACAAAACACTTTTCATACTCACTAAATACACATTTCAAACTCACTTAATACACATTTCATACTCACTTAGTACACATTTCATACTCACCTAATACACATTTCATACAACAATCATCATTCATTCTAAATATATACATTTCGCTCGTACCAAATACTTCATTACTATCAAACAACTTTATACAGAAATGACAAAACTAATACAAACACTAAAATTACAAATTTAATACCAACTTAAAACACCTGTCATATAATTCGTCAAACTTCCAAATAACTTTTTTTACAGATTACTGAACATACTTTCATACAAATTTCAATTCATTTGTTCTATCAAATTCCTTATCAACTTAAATCACTTTTCATACAATTCGTCAAAATTCTAAATAACTTTTTAATAGATTACTGAACACACTTTCATACAAATTTCTTTCCATTTATTCTATCAAATTCATTCAAAAATATACATTTAATTTATACTTTAAGAAAAAAAAACAGTATTCAAAACAACCACAAAAACAAAAAAAATCACTAATACTATATATTTCACAACAATTAACAAAAAGTGATATCACCTTAAATATATTGATGATTTACAGTTTTATCATTTTTTTTCATTTCACTGTAATTTAAAAACAAATAATAAATACTATCCTGAAGGATCCTATCTCCCACCATGTTTAATTAATATTGATACGTTGTTGTCCATCACAACAAAATCAATTTTTTTCAAATATAAAAAAAAACTTCAATTACTTGATACTGGGAATTTCTTCTGGCAGAACAATGAAGAAACAATGAAGAGAGAGAAACGTTGAAAAAAGAGATAGATAAAATCTGATTTTAACTAATTTGAGTGAATTAAGGATACTAAATAATCTTAATTAGTTTGGATCCCTTATTTCGTGCCAATTATTAATTATCTACACTAAATTCAAATTAAATTAACACCACAATTTCAATTTGTTTTACCTTTTTACCTTTTTACCATCAATTCCGTTTTTGTTTTGTTTTTTTTTAAACAACTTTTTTCAATTATTAAAAACATTTTTTTTTAATAATTTGTTAGAACCTGAAATTTTTAATGTTATAACTTGAAAGTCTAAATCTACTGCTATAACTCGAAAATATTAATATAATATATGTCATATATGAAATTTACACTATCTAAATTTATTTGCTTTTTAAATAAACCACCTTTGGGGTTAGGTAAACCCTTATCAGTTCATATATTAAGCAAAAAGTTTTACACGAGGTGGAAGATGATTGTTTCCTCTATGTGGAATGATGACAATGAAAATCTCATCCTTATACAAAAAATGTCCAATATATATTATACTTTTTTTTTAAGTTGAGGGCTTAGGTCCCATATCACGAGGCTTAAATTTTACTCCGTACCATGTAAACTATCTCATCTCACGCCTTCACCTCTTAAAACATCAGATAGAGAAAAACTTGTGATGTTCAACAAGAAGGAAAGGCAATGAACTAAGAAACAATACTAAAATAACGGGAAGGAAGAGGCCGGAAAAGTCGATGAAAATCATATTTTGGAGATCATTTTTAGTTGGTACATAAAATGTTAATTGGTCCGTATATAATATAATTTATTTAGGGGTCGTATTGGGTGGTTGGGTCAAATTTGGACGGGTCATAATCGGTTAAAACAATAATCGGAGCAAGACTCAATTCAACCCAAATTTGCTTGGGTCAAAATGAGTTAGGTAATAATTACATTACGGGTCAAGACCCAACTCAACCCAACTAAGCTTAATTATTTATTTTTCTTTTAAACTATTTTAGTACCTAATAAAAAAATATTCTTTGTTATGACTTTACACAACATATCAAATTGAAAGAAAAAAAATCAAAAAAATATTTTGACAAAATTTTTCATGAGTCAATCCAGGTTACATACCAATCCAATTTTTAATAGATTGAATTAGTGAATGGACGAGTTAATTTTAAACTGATTGAACGGTTTAGATTTAATTTTGCCACCCCTAAATTTAAGAGAAGAAGAAATGTGTAAAATGTATACAGGTGTGAGAGTTGATTCACTTGAGCAATATTTTGGGCTGCTTCTCTTTTCTTTATTATTGGGCCTCAGACACTAAATGGTACACTGCTTCTTCAACTTTTAGATAGATTCAAGATTTATTTCTTTAACATAGTATAAAAATCAGATTTATTTCAATTTATTATTTATTTAATATTAATTACCTCTTATATTGCTCGTGTTTCAAGTGTTCAGTCTAAAATATGTGAAAGAATATTGAATTTCACGTTAAGTTAAGTTAGACTCAGATCCATTATTTAATATTTTATCACATGTATCCTATTTTTTTCATTCAGAAATGTTTATTGCAATAATATTTAAAAAAATTAATTGATTAACCATCCACGAAATTACCTGCCTATGTAGCCTTAGAAATGTTTATTGCAATGATATTTATTAAGCTATCAATTAATTATTATCTCCGGTTGACGCAAAAAAAAAGTTATTGATAATTCAATGGGTCGTTACAAAAAGATCTAGTACTCAAAATGACCAAATGGATCGTTACAAAAAATCTCGGGTTTCTTTTTATTTTTTGGATTATTTCGATAAAGTATTCATACAAACATATGAGTAATTAATTTGTGCTTTAAATATTTCTTTAGTTCTACCAAAATATAATTATCTAAGGTGTTTTTAAAAAAAAAAAACACAAAATATGAGATAATGAGTGGTGACACTAAAATTTTCAACAAAAAATAATAATGAAATCGCATAAACAAATATTGTAAATTAATAACTCATAATAAAAATTATCATAATTTAAAAGTATTAAATAAGTCTAATAAGTATTAAACATGACTAAACATTAAAGAATAAATAAAATAAGGATATGTATTTTAATTGTCTAAATCAATGTAAAATTAAATAACAAATACTCAACATTATTCTCATTCTTTGAGTTGAATTGATTTTATTTTTTGTTATCATTGGTATTGATTTTATTTTGATTTGAGTTTTATTAGAGTTACTAATATTTATTGACTATAACTTTTATTGGACCATTCAAAATTTTAAGTCCAAACTTGAAATAATATGTTAAAAGATAGTAAAATCAAAATTATATATGTAATATCGAGTTGATTTGGTCTTGAATTAACTTTTTTTAGTTACAATCAAACCAATCCGAATATAATAAAAAAAATCCAATACCAAATCAATTCAAACCAAACTACTAATCAAATTTCTTTCCAATTTAACTCAATTTACAATTTTGTTCAATTTTTTGTTTGATTTGATAAAACCCTGAGTAATCATATCTACTCTTTTGCTCAATTACTACTCCCTTTGACGTTCCATATTAGTTAACAATTTCTCATTTTATACGGTACTTAAGAAATCATAAATAAAAAAATAATTTTATTAATTCACTCTTAAAAATGTCTTGAGGATTTTATAAAGAAATGTGAACACTTTCAAAAAGAATTAATTGCAAAAGTAATATAGGAAAAATTTAATTAATGCTTTCTTGATTTAGTAAAGGTAATCAACTAATATAAAACAACTATTTTAAATATAATGATCAACTAATATAGGACAAATAGAGAATACCCAAGTGCAAGGGCGGCTTAATTTTATCAAACTATCAATTAATTATAAGCAATAATCAAAAGTCTAAAGTTTCGAATGGTTAAAGTAATTTAATTATAAGCAATAATCAAAAGTCTAAAGTTTCGGATGGTTAAAGTAATTTAGCTAGACTTGGTAACCTAAGCACTTCTAAGAGTTTTTAGATTATTTTTCGTATGATCATTCAATTAATAGTTATTATTTTAAAAATAATTTTTTTTTTTAATTTCAACTTTCTTAACAAAAAAACATAACTATTTTTAGATAAAAATTACTAGTTAAGTAAAAATTTGAGATATTAACTCGACACTTCAACTTTGAATATAATTAGTATGTCTAGTTGACCCAAAAAAAGTTACTGATAATTCAACGACGGCTTAAATGCATTCGGAAAAGAGCTAAGTTTTCTATCTCTTCCGTCTCATTTATATTTCACAATTGAAATTTTGATAGTTGGTAACCTTAGCACATCTACTTTGGATTTAGCCCGCTTAAATTGACTTTTTTCAAGTATTTTTAAAGCAGTGTTGTAGTATTTGAATAAATTTAAAAAGTGTTTATCAGCACTTAGCTAAATTGATAAAAATAACTCAAAAATCATATATGAAAATTTGTAACTTATAAAATCAAAATTGAAAAGCCAATCAAAACATACTAGTATTTCCGATTGACAAAAGGACAGTTACTGATAATTCAAACGGCTACAAAGCGTATAGGGAAAAGCTAAGCTGCTAAAAGTGTAAAAAAAAAAATAAAAAAAATAAGACAATTCATTTTGGTGGAAAATAAGTGCTTTAAAATTCTAGAAGAAGTTAATTTTTTTGAAGCTGAAAAAATAGTCTTTTTGCCAGAAGCATTTTTGGAACATTTATCAAGTACGAATTACAGTAAAATATTGATAAAAGTATTTTAAAAAAATATTAATTAGTAAGATACAAACAAGTGCTATATAAGAAAATTTATTAGTCAAATACTTTCTCCATTTACTTTTACTTGTCATAATTTGATTTGACATACTCATTAAAAAAATAATTATTGATAGAGATATTTTACCACATTATCTCTATTAAATGATGTTTAGTATTAGGTCTTGGAAAATAATTTGGAAAATAAATATTTATGTTGAGGGTAAAACATAGAAAAATAAAATGTCTTTTCATGATACGTCAAAAGTGACAAGTTGTAACAACCGGGTTCCGTCGTTATAGAAAAGCCAACGGGGAAAATTTTTGGGTGAAAACTTTTTCATAGTAACTTGGAATTTTCCAACCTAGTCCAGATTTGGACGAAATCGGAGTCATTGAATTCTAGGAAAATCTGATAGCAATTGGGTGATCTAATTATGAATTTGATCACATGGGTAGATAGATAAGTCGTTAAGGAATCCGTACGACTTTACGGAATTGAATTCGGGTGAGTAGAGCTCCCAAAATTGATCTTCGCGTGAACAGATAGATTCTGAGTGTCGTTGGTTGAAGGTGTGTTGTGAAATATGGGGTCTTGGAATTATTAATTTTGCTCACTGGTTCCGTGCAAGCCGCTGAGACGGGATTTCTGCCGCTAGGGCGGGGCCACTGTAGCGGGGTGAGTGCCGCCATGGCGGAGCAGATGCGACTTAAGTCGGAAATAAACCCCAAAACATCTTTATTCTGCACTTTTCGATTTTTAGAGTGAGGAGACGAACCCCAGGCGATTCTTGACAATTTTCCACCATTCTTAAGTCTAAGGTAAGATTTTAACTTCCCGAATCCATTTTTCGATCCGTAGAACGTAATCTAATGGGTAATTATTGATGGGGGGAAGGTTTGATATGGAATTTATGGTGGAAAAAGCCCTAATTTGGGTAGTGGGATCATGGGTATGATCTAGGGTTGGTAGAATTGTTAGTAATCCGGGTAATTAGTGATTGTTTATTAATTCCCGTATTATATTGATTGTTTGTAGACCAAGAACAAGCGAAACGAAATCGAAAAGGGAAAGATCAAGTTTCTTAGGGTTTCAACCTTGTTTCGAGGTAGGTGATGATTGTGATTCTATGATTGTATGATGTATGTTTGTTCTTGCTTCATTATGATGCATGTATGTATGCGAATGTTGCATTATTGATCACATTTGTTGTAAATGAGGATATATGAATGATGAATGTCATGAATCATGACTTGATTGTATGATTATGAGAATGTATTTGGTGATTGTGATTGTAGCTTGTTGAATGGATCTGGTGTTGCATTCCGACACACTAACTTGGATCGGTTGCCACGTTCCGGCATAATTATGGGATCGGTTGCCACGTTCTGGCATAATCATTGGATCGGGTATCACTTTCCGGTATGCTAACTGTTTGGGTTTGGGTTCCATGAGAGAACCAATGATTTGATAAAATTGTGTATCTTGAGAAATGTGATACTATACCTTGTTCGTAACTGTTGATAATATTGTATATGTTCGATAAATGCTTGTGATTATATTGTTGTATTGACTTATGTATGTGCACTTAGTGGGATAGCCGTGTGATCGTACCAGTACATTGTGGTTGTGTACTGATTCTGCACTTGCTCTTTCTTTGTTGAGTACAGGGCATCTTAAGGCGACTATTGACAGACCCCGCTTAGAAGATCAATGATCGTCGTTCGAATCCAAGGGTGAGCCAGTTCTTCCGGGCTGCCATAAGTTCTCTTCCTGTCTTTGTCCACATTTCGGACTTAGACTTTCTAACTAGTTATTAGTACATTAGTTTGGGGTTGTATCCCTTTTTGTTTAGACTTATTGAACTTTATATGTTTTGGTACATTGACTTTCAGGTTCTAGATAGTATTTCTGTAATGTTTAGTTGTTAGAGTTTTGTTGGTGTTTATGGGAACTCCCTGTCTTTTCTTAGCATTTAAACTTGCTTCCGTAACCTTAAATGACTTAGAATTTTGATTAAAGTTGGTTAGCTAATTAGTATTAATGGTTCTCCAACAGGACGGTTAGTGTGGGTGCCAATCACGACGGTCTGTGTTGTGACATAGTTGGTATCAGAGCCTAGGTTCATTGATCTCGATTTACCAAAATGAGTCCGGTAGTGTCTTGCGGAACGGTACAGAGACGTCTGTACTTTTCTTCGAGAGGCAATAGGACTTTCCTATTTTCTCTTGTCTTCTTTCGTGCTATAACTTAATTCTAATTGGTATCTGGTGATTCAAATTGCTATCTAACTTTCTTCACTCCCACTACTAAAAAATTGTCAAAAAACGACGGCCAAAAGCGACGGACTGCGTCGCTTTTTTGGTCAAAATTGACGGAAAAGCGACGCAGTCACTTCCGTCGCTTTTTAGCTCGTCGCTTTTCAAAAAGCGATGGACTGCGTCGTTTTTCAAAAAGCGACGGAATGCGTCGCTAAAAAAGCGACGGACTGCGTCGTTTTTAGAGACGGACACCGTCTCTTTTAGCGACGGA
>JAJOOS010024227.1:0-10762 GCA_029582725.1 Solanum chiquidenum
TTAGGGTACAATTGATACTAAGTTTTTGGGGAAGGGACCATGGGAGTTTAGAGGGTTTAGAGATGAAAAACGAGAGAGAAAAGTCGGAGGTTTTCTGGGCAAGGCTTGGGGACCCGCGCCTGCCAGAGCGCTAGAAAAGTTCCTCTGAACTTAGGCCTCTGGCACGTCGCGCCAGCCAGTATGCCACAAAAACTCCTCTGAAGTTTGAGGGCTGGCGCCCGCACCTCTCAGAGAGCCAGGGACGCCAGTTCTCCCCATTCGTTCCCCACCTTCTCGTACTTGTTCCTAAGTGATGTACCTATATTTCCTAGTCGATTCCAACACTCTAAAGTACATCTAAACATCATGAAATTATCCATAAACATGAGATCATGAATCTTGAATCCATAATTCAATTCAAGGAAAGTTAAGTTCAAAGTCAAAGAAGTTAAGAGTCAATTCTAGAAGTTAAGAAGCAAGTCAAAGCAAAGTTTCTTAAAGTTTTCAAGGGTTTTTAACAATGTTATAACATCATTTTAAGACCTAAGTTTTAAAGTTAAGCAAAGAGTAAAGTTATGGTTTGAAGTTAATTTCTTCAAAGAGATATATGGGGACTATGTATTCCTAAAGAAGTTTTAAAGATATGTTTTCACATTTAAACAAGATTGGAAACTGAGATTTCCAAAGAGCCTTCGAGCAAGCTTTCATAAAAGAGTAATCGTTTTCCTAATGAAGCAAGAGAGGAAATTGAGATTTCCAAGATAGCCTTTGAGCTAAGTTATTGAGCAATTATCTCAAATCAGCAGAAAGAAATATGTTTTAAAAATATAAGAGCCAATATATTTTTGGGAGTAGTATTGAGCACCGAATTGGGGAGCGTTAAAAGAACCCACAGCCCCCATAGAATCATGTAGCCATCATGGGTAGAAGAGGTTCATACTCTTTAGATTAATCCTTTTCAAATTAAACTAGTGGATCCAATAGGCAGTTCAGGTTCTATACCTTTGGCCGGGTATAGGATGCTCTGGCAGCGTGAGGTTGATTGTTATATCATCACTATAACTCTTATATGATGGTTGTCGGTTAGAGAAACTCCCACAACAGTTATTGTATTTTTATATACATCAATTCATTTGTATTTTTACACACATCTCATATCTATTGTATCTTTGCATACACCCAAAGTTTATAGAATGTTTTAAACCAGCTTTTCTTTATATTGCACTTGTTTTAAATTGTTGTATATTGAAATGAGTCAGTCGGGTTGAGTTGAGTTGAGCCAGGTAAGTTATTCAATTTCTTTCAGATTTCCTTCTACCATATATTGCTTAGCATTCCAATTCGCATACTCGTGCATTTAATGTACTGATGCCAGTTGGCCTGCATCGTCTTATGATGCAGATTCAGGTAACCAGGATCAGCATCCAGCGTCTCGTTAATCCAGTTGAGCAGCGCAGAGTCAGTGGTGAGCCTCCTTGCATTCAGGAGGACTCTTTTATTCGCTTTCAGTATTTCATTTATTAGGATGTTGTGGGGTTTGTCCCAACATCCATCTCAGTATTTTAGAGGCTTCATAGACTGTCAGATAGTTATTAGTGTAGATGTCTTTCTTTATCCTTCAGATGTTGTTTAATGACTTAAGTGACATTTTGGCCAGTTTATTATCATTTAAGTTGTTTTATGATCTTATACTATGTTAAGTTAAGTCTTCCGCTGAGTTAAGTAACCAGGACAAGGGTTTGCTTGGGACTAGCAATGGTCTCTGAGTGCCGGCCACGTCCAGGGTGTAGACTCGGGGCGTGATAAACTTGGTATCAGAGCACAAAGTTCAAGAGTCCTAGGGAGTCTATGTGCCGTGTCTGTAGAGTCCTAGTTATCGGTGTTAAGTACGCCACATCAATAATTAGAAGGATGCAAATTTAGGAACTATCTCACTTCTTTTACACTATTTTCGTGCATTAGAGTTTATCTCTAAAAAGTTTCCCTCTAATTCGTGCTTGCGCGTGTTTTCAGATAACCATGCTTCCACGAATAGCAGTCAGAGGTCGTCTAGCTTGAAGGAATATTGAAGAACAAGACTTACCTAATGCACCTAATGTGCAACCGCAAGGCGAGATCTCTAATGCTGAGTTTAGAGAGGCTACAAGGATGCTTAGTCAAGTTGTGACAAATCAGGTTGGGCAGCAGAGAGGATCTCGGCAAGAAGAGGCTCACACTTCAAGGATTCGTGAGTTCTTGAGGATAAATCCCTTAAGTTTCACTGATACGAGCACTGCAGAGGACCCAGAGAATTTCATTGAGGAACTGAAAAAGGTGTTCGATGTGATGCATGATATTGATACTGCGAGAGTGGCGCTAGCTGCATATCAGATGAAGAATGTTGCTAGGACCTGGTTTGATCAGTGGAAAGGGGGTAGAGCTGAGAATGCACCACCTGCGAGTTGGACATGTTTTGAGGAGGCCTTCTTGGTGTGATTCTTTCCTCGAGAACTGAAAGAGGCCAAGCTATGTGAGTTTCTCACACTAAAGCAGGATTCTTTGAGTGTGCATGAGTATGGGTTGAAGTTTACCCAACTTTCTCGCTATGCTCCTAAAATGGTTGCGGACATGAGGAGTAGGATGAGTTTGTTTGTTGCTTGTTTGGGTCGCTTGTTAAGCAAGGAGGGCCGAACAACAATGCTTATTGGGGACATGGACATATCGATGTTGATGGTCTATGTGCAACAGGTAGAGGAAGAGAAGCTGAGGGATAGAGAGGAGTTCAAGAACAAGAGAGGTAAGACAGGGAATGAGTCCGGTCAACAGAAGAGTAATGCAAACCGGTCGTCTTTCCAACAGAAACAAAAGGGACCTGCTCCATCATCTGCTAGTTCACCTGCACCTAAGAACAAGAGTGAGTACTATGGTCAAAATTCCAGAGTTAAACCTACCTATTCACAGGGTAGTGTGGCGCAAGGGGGTAGTAAGCCTCCTGCCTGCGCCAAGTGTGGTAGGAACCACTCAGGTATTTGTCGTGAGGGCTCCATTGGTTGTTTCAAGTGTGGTCAGAGTGGACATTTCAAGCGAGAGTGTCCAAAAAATAGGCAGGGTAATGGGGGCAATAGAGCCCAGTCTTCTCCAGTTGCTCCACCAGACAGGGCTGCACCTAGAGGAGCTACTTCTGGTACTGGCGGCGTCTTTATGAAATCACCAGTCGTCAAGAGCAAGAGAACTCTCCAGATGTTGTTACTGGTATGATTCGAGTCTTTGACCTTACTGTTTATGCTTTGCTAGACCCAGGAGTGAGTTTGTCTTTTGTAACTCCTTATGTTGCTATGAGCTTTGATGTTATTCCTGAGAAACTTAGTGAACCATTCAGTGTTTCCACACACCTGTTGGTAAGTCTATTCTAGCAGAGAGGGTCTATCATGATTGTCCCATCTCCGTCAATCACAAGAGTATCATGGCTGATTTAATTGAGTTAGACATGGTAGACTTTGATGTCATTCTTGGTATGGGCTGGCTTCATGCCTGTTTTGCCTCAATTGATTGTAGAACTCGAGTAGTCAAGTTTCAGTTTCCAAATGAGCCAGTCTTAGAGTGGAAAAGTAGTTCAGCAGTGCCTAAGGGTCATTTCATTTCGTACCTTAAGGCAAGGAAGTTAGTTTCTAAGGGGTGTGTGTATCACTTAGTCTGAGTTAATGACTCAAGTGCTGAGATACCTCTTATCCAGTCAGTTCCAATAGTAAAAGAGTTTCCAAAAGTCTTTCCAGATGATCTTCCCGGAGTCCCTCCTGAGAGAGAGATAGACTTTGGTATAGACCTTATTCCAGATACTCATCCTATCTCTATTCCGCCATACAGAATGGCACCAGCTGAGTTGAAAGATTTATTAGATAAGGGCTTCATTCGACCAAGTGTCTCACCTTGGGGCACTCCGGTCTAGTTTGCGAGAAAGAAAGATGGTTCTCTTAGGATGTGTATAGACTACCGTCAACTGAACAAGGTTACCATCAAGAATAAGTATCCTCTTCCTAGAATTGATGATCTTTTCGATCAGCTTCAGGGTGTTTCCTGTTTCTCAAAAATTGACCTCAGGTCAGGTTACCATCAGTTGAAAGTAAGGGAATGTGATATTCCCAAGACAACATTCAGGACCCGTTATGGTCATTATGAGGTTTTGGTCATGTCGTTCGGTTTAAATAATGCACCAGCATCGTCATGGACCTTATGAATACAGTCTTCAAACCTAATTTAGATATGTTTGTTATCGTCTTCATTGATGACATACTAATCTATTCAAGGAATGAAGAAGATTATGCTAGTCATCTCAGAATAGTTCTTCAGACTTTGAAAAATAAGGAGTTGTATGCCAAGTTCTCTAAGTGTGAGCTTTGGCTTGAGTCTGTGGCATTCTTAGGCCATATTATGTCTGGAGAGGGAATTAAAGTTGATACTCAAAAGATTAAGGCAGTATAAAATTGGCCTAGACCCACGTCTCCAACTGATATTAGGAGTTTCTTGGGTTTAGGTGGCTACTACAGAAGATTTGTAGAGGGTTTCTCATCCATTTCATCTCCTTTGACGAAGCTGACTCAAAAAAGAGTGAAGTTTCAATGGTTTGAAGCTTGTGAGAAAAGCTTTCATGAATTGAAGAAGAGGTTGACTACTGCCCCAGTGTTGATCTTACCAGAAGGTACTCAAGGTTTTGTGGTGTATTGTGATGCATCTATAGTTGGCTTGGGTTGTGTTCTAATGCAGAATGGCAAGGTGATAGCTTATGCCTCCAGACAGTTGAAGGTTCATGAGAAGAACTATCCAACCCATGACTTAGAGTTGGCTGCGGTAGTCTTCGCTTTGAAGATTTGGCGTCACTACTTGTATGGTGTTCATGTTGATGTAGTCACCAATCACAAGAGCTTACAATATGCGTTCAATCAGAAAGAACTTAATCTCAGACAAAGGAGGTGGTTAGAGTTGCTCAAGGATTATGACATGAGTATTCTCTACCACCCAGGTAAGGCTAATGTGGTTGTTGATGCCTTGAGAAGGATGTCTATGGGTAGTATTGCCCATGTTGAAGAAGAAAAGAGAGAGTTAGCAAAAGATGTGCACAGACTTGCACGCCTGGAAGTCAAACTTATGGATTCCACAGAAGGAGGAATAGTGGTGACGAACAGGGCCAGATCATCACTAGTGTCAGAGGTGAAGGAAAAGCAGGACCAAGACCCATTTTTCTTGACTTGAAGGCAAATGTTCAAAAGCAGAGAGTATTAGCTTTCGAACAAGGGGGAGATGATGTGTTAAAATACCAAGGTAGATTGTGTGTACCAATGGTGAATGAACTCCAAGAGAGGATCATGGAGGAAGCTCATAGCTCCAGATATTCCATCCATCCGGGTTCCACCAAAATGTACCATGATTTGAGAGAGGTATATTAGTGGAATGGTATGAAGAAGGATATTGCAGAATTTGTTGCCAAATGTCCGAATTGCCAGCAAGTGAAAGTTGAACGCCGAAGACCTGGTGGTTTGGCGAAGAATATAGAACTTCAAGAATGGAAGTGGGAGATGATTAATATGGACTTCATCACAGGTTTGCCAAGGTCTCGCAGACAATATGATTCCATTTGAGTGATTGTAGACAGAATGACTAAATCAACCCATTTTCTACTGGTAAAGACTACCCATTCAGCAGAAGATTATGCCAAGTTGTATATCCAAGAAGTGGTAAGACTTCATGGGGTTCCGGTCTCCATTATTTCAGATAGAGGTGCCCAATTTATAGCACAGTTCTAGAAATCTTTCCAGAAAGGTTTAGGATCAAAGGAGAACTTGAGCACTGCCTTTCATCCTCAAACTGACGGGCAAGCAGAGCGCACTATTCAGACCTTAGAAGATATGTTGAGAGTTTGAGTGATTGATTTCAACGGTAATTGGGATGACCACCTACCTCTCATTGAGTTCGCTTACAATAACAGTTATCATTCTAGCATCCAGATGGCTCCATATGAAGCTCTTTATGGGAGAAGATGCAGATCTCCTATTGGATAGTTTGAAGTTGGTGAAGCAGGGTTGATAGGACCAGATTTAGTTCACCAAGCCATGGAGAAGGTGAAGGTGATTCAGGAGAGGTTGAAAATGGCGCAGAGTCGTCAAAAAAATCCTACACAGATGTTAGGAGAAGGCCATTAGAGTTCGAAGTAGATGATTGGGTTTAATTTAAGGTTTCACCCATGAAGGGTGTCATGAGGTTTGGTAAGAAGGGGAAACTTAGTCCCCGGTATATTGGACCTTATCGCATAGTCAAGAGAATTGGTAATTTAGCTTATAAGTTGGAGCTACCTCAAGAGTTAGCAGCAGTTCATCCGGTGTTTCACATCTCCATGTTGAAGAAGTGCATGGGAGTTCCTTCATTGATTATACCAACTGAAAATGTTGGGATTAAGGATAACTTATCTTACGAGGAGATTCCGGTTCAGATTTTAGATCGCCAAGTTCACAAGTTGAGGACCAAATAAGTAGCTTCAGTCAAAGTCCTTTGGAGGAACCAATTTGTAGAGGAAGCTACTTGGGAAGTCGAAGAAGATATGAAGAAGAGATATCCACATCTCTTTGAATCCGGAGGGAATGCAGAGCAAGGTACTACTTCTCTTCTTAGTACTCTTTGAATTATGAAGGAGCATGTTGATTGTTGTATTTACTTGTTGGGTGTTTGAGCTAGAGGTTACCACCCTTAGCTTAGTGAAATAAGGATCATTCGATGACGAATATTCCCAAGGGGGAGATATTGTAACATCTCACACCTAGAAACGACTATAAAGAGTTTAAAATATGAAAACATTGACTCTTGGAAGGATTAAGAAAATCTGGGAAATTTGTCTAAGTTAAGAGAGTGAGTTTTGTCCAGTTTCAATCATTCATTACTCCTATCACATGATAATTTAGGAGAATATCTTGATATTTTTGGAAAGCTCTTGGAGATATCTTTCCAACGCCGCCAAGTTTGCACGATTTCGACATCATATGAGTGAGATATGCCTTTCGGAAGTCGGGTTGTTGGATTGAGGAAAGTCCCAATCCGGGTTTAGGGAAGGGCAAAGTAGTCTTTTCTCTAGTTTATTCCTAATTCGTTTTTAGGGATTTATTGGGGTAAAACCTTATTTTGGTCAGATTAGAAAAATTATATTCACGCTTAGGGCTTGGAGAAAAGAGAAAGGAAGAAAGAAAGGGAGAAAAACCAAGATTTCACTAAGAACGTCAAGCGTTTGGAGTGGAATTCATCGGGGATGATCCCTATTAAGGAATGTGAGATTTATTTCGTGTTGGGTTAGTTCACCCACACACTAACTTGTTTCAATTCAGCGATTTGGAGTTGTTTACATATTAAAAAGTGAAGTTCTTGAAGAACAATTGTCAAATTCTTGTTTGCTGAGTTGTTGATGCTAGGGGGTTGATTTGATTCAGGTTTCTGGGTTGTTTTTTGAGTTAGATTGGTTCTATATTTAGGGTACAATTGATACTAAGTTTTTGGGGAAGGGACCATGGGAGTTTAGAGGGTTTAGAGATGAAAAACGAGAGAGAAAAGTCGGAGGTTTTCTGGGCAAGGCTTGGGGACCCGCGCCTGCCAGAGCGCCAGAAAAGTTCCTCTGAACTTTGGCCTCTGGCACGTCGCGCCAGCCAGTATGCCACAAAAACTCCTCTGAAGTTTGAGGGCTGGCGCCCCGCACCTCTCAGAGAGCCAGGGATGCCAGTTCTCCCCATTCGTTCCCCACCTTCTCGTACTTGTTCCTAAGTGATGTACCTATGTTTCCTAGTCGATTCCAACACTCTAAAGTACATCTAAACATCATGAAATTATCCATAAACATGAGATCATGAATCTTGAATCCATAATTCAATTCAAGGAAAGGAAAGTTAAGTTCAAAGTCAAAGAAGTTAAGAGTCAATTCTAGAAGTTAAGAAGCAAGTCAAAGCAATGTTTCTTAAAGTTTTCAAGGGTTTTTAACAATGTTATAACATCGTTTTAAGACCTAAGTTTTAAAGTTAAGCAAAGAGTAAAGCTATGGTTTGAAGTTATTTTCTTCAAAGAGATATATGGGGACTATGTATTCCTAAAGAAGTTTTAAAGATATGTTTTCACATTTAAACAAGATTGGAAACTGAGATTTCCAAAGAGCCTTCGAGCTTTCTTTCATAAAAGAGTAATCGTTTTCCTAATGAAGCAAGAGAGGAAACTGAGATAAGTTATATATATAAATATATACACTAGAAACAACATTTCGTATTAGCAAAAACATAACATAATAGATATATATATTTCTATTTCTATTAGAAATGTGATGAAGAGGACGACCAAGGATAGTTCTGTAAATTAATAAAAATTCCAGCTTTAAGAAGTTGTACAATATGCAGAAAAAATATTAAATTTCTGGAAAAAAAATCATTAAAGTTACAGTAAGCTGAAATGGCCACGTGGTTTCCACCCATTGAAAAAGTTGAAAAAATCTTATGTACCGTCTAAAAATGTGGGCCCAAGTCTGTCTTCAAATGGTTGTTAGCGGTCACCCTTGTCATAAGAGTTTTTCTCAAAAATTAACATTTAATATCATATATATTTTCTGTGAGCTGCTACTCCTTCCCTTTAATTCATAATATAACTAACGTGAGTATAAAACTATTTTTTTCTCTAATACAATAAATATAAATATACGATGAAATTAGTGTGATAAAAACAAATACTCTTTTTGTTTTTCTTTGTTTGTTCTATTTTCACTTGACATAAATTTATTAAAAAAGAGTAAAGAAGACATTTCAATTTTATAGTCTTAAATCAAAAATATATTATACTCTTTAATTTTATGGTATTAAAATGTCACATAAAAAATTAAATTAAAGAATTACTAAAAAGAAAAAAAAGACATGTTTTAAGAAATAAACTAAAAAAAATGTAAGATAAACAAATTAAAATTGAGTAAGTAGTATATTAATTTGAGATGAAAGAATAAAAAGTAATTTATTAAATTATAAATTTTAATTCATTATTTAATAGAGCATAAAAAGTACCACGACAAATTAGAGTAAAATTGGTCATAATTATACAAAACAAAAACATCCAAACATTTTTTCTAAAATGCCAAGTGTATCCCAATATTGTGACATTTAGTGTGGATTCCATATTTTTCAATCATAATTATTCTTAAATATATGGAGTAATAATTAGTCTCATTTCAATGGTGTATTAGTATAAATTTTTATTCCATTTATGATGTCAATTTTTTCTCCAAATTTACTCTATTTTATCATGTTTACTAAAAATGATTATTTCTATTTAAATAGTACTCCATTTTAAAAAAATCAAAATATAAATCATTAATTAGTTATTACTATTATTGATTAATTGATCTTTATATAATCATGTGTATTTGAAGTTTATGATTATAAATATTTATTTATAAAAAGAATATAGATATATGTGATATATATCAATGTGACAGCTTAATATATTTTAATGTTTTATTTATGAACTATGATTTGCTCATATATAAAGATTGTATGAAAATTGAAAAATTATAATAGTTTACACGATTCAAGCCTGATTTGTTTTAAATTAAAAATATTTTTATAAAGTATTAATGGAAGAAAACATCTTGATCATACATGTGTTTACTTTACTTTCAGTAATTGATCATATTCAACACAATCATTAATCTATAGCCAATTATATATCAAAAGTTTATCATTTTCAAGATTTATTTCATTGCTTTCGAATTGAAATTTTTTTGTGAAGTTTGGTATGGAAATTAAGGTAGCATTAGAATGACTAAGGGCAATATCGGTATTTCATATAATCAAGGCAAATTTGATATTTCATATTTATTTTAATAAAAAAAATTATAAGTCATAAAATAATCATATATGCGGCTACATTATCAAAATTTAAGATTTAAAATTTTAAATATATGTACTATATGTATATATGGCTTTATTTTCTAATTTTAAAATTTAAATTCAAAAATATTTATGTACTATATACATGTGGCCATATTTTCCTTCACATGTTATTATAAATTATATTACAAGTTATAAATTTTCTAGAAACCACACACAAGTTTGATATGATTTCTCTAATAGTTACTTTTTAACACAAATAAATATATCTTTAGCTCAACCCCCATTTCACTCCCAACTTAAGTTTTCTCTACTCTCTCACCAAGTAAGTTCCTTTTTCTTTTCTCACCCTTTTTTCTCTTTTACTTTTTATTTTTACTAAATTATTTATTTTCAGTGAAATGGATAATTTCTAACTTTTCTTTAGAAAATCACTATTGTTACTTTAACAGAATAGTGCAAATCTATCGAGGAATATATCTATTTAATATCATAGTATTAAGGAATATGTTTAGGACTGTTCATATTATTAATGTTATTATTATAAGTTAAAAAATTATAAGTTTAAAACAAATAAAAATAAACAGCATGAGAACTAATATATTTAATGTAGGAAGACCTAAAGGTGTTAATTAGTCATTTAAATATGTAACCGTTCTTTGTATGAATGTCATATATGATCTAATTTAGAATAAATAAATAGCAGAGTTTTGAGAATTTAGTGAACGGTGGATAATGTTTAATGCATTTGTATGTATCATTGTATGTTTTTTTTTACAAATAATGTACGTTTGTTTATTTCATGTGAAGTTGTTAAACACATTAGTTTTCAGATTATTCTTATTCTAAATATTCACTGCCAAAGCAAACAGAGGAGACTGACAAACCACATCACTTCTTTATTCTCTTAAGGA
>JAJOOS010024238.1:0-11935 GCA_029582725.1 Solanum chiquidenum
AGTTTACTTGGTGGGGCCCGTTTTTATATTTTATAAATATATTGGATATTAGTAGTGATTTATAGTATAGTAATTAATATATAATATGTAGTATTGAAGAGGAAGGTGGTGGGGCCCACTTAAACTATTGTACAAGTACTTTAATGCATTGGAAGGACCAACATTGTACAAGTACTTTAATGCAATGTTGGTCCTTCCAACTCTCACTTCTAAATAAGAGTAATATACTCCCTCCGTCCTATTTTACATGTCACTTTTTTACTTTACATGTCATTAAGAAATAATGTAATTTTACTCTTCTACCCTTAATTAAATATTTTCTTAAGTCAACTTTATAATAAATGATGAATACATTTTAAAAATTAATTAATTACTCTATCAAGGGTATAATAGGCAAAATATGATGATTTATGCATAAATTTTATAAAATAACAAGTATTGTGGTCCAGCTATTTATAGAAAATGATGATATATAAAATGGGACGGAGGGGTATATATCTAAAAAATTAAACAACTTAATATATATAAAATTTTAGTTCAAAAATTAATTACCTAACACTTGAGGTTTTGTCTTTAGATTCAGAATTCATTTGGGTCGTTTGAAAAAAATGTATAACAACAATATTTAATATAATGTATTAGTATTTAGTAATGATGAGGTTGATAACGGTGAATATGTTTTTAGTATATTAAGGGCAATAATTATGTCTTTATTCATGTTTATCCATGTATTAATAGCTCTTGTTAATATCATGATTAGCTACGAATTTAATATATGATTAATACATATCTTGATTATCTATAGATTGAGAAAATTTGGTCAGAATTTGGCCAGAAAATTAAAAAGTCTATAATATCCTTTTTATTTTAAAATAAATTGATATTTTTTCCATTTTTTAATTAAAAGGTATTAAAGTTAAAAGGGTAAAAATGTTCAAAAAGATAAATTAACATAGTGTGAAATATGTTATTTTATCATTTTGGCCAAATTTTCTGGCCAAATTATACATAGATTAAGAATCGTACTAAACAAAAAACATGTATTAAATTATCTACTAAATCCTATAAATGACACCATAAAATTCAAATCTTGTCTCTGTCTCTAAATAGTAAAACTTATATTTTCATAGACATAATAATTTGTTATCTCACCAAACGGATAATGGTTGTAATTAGGGGTGGCAAATGGGTGGATTGGATCGAATTTGGATGTATTGAATATGGATTAAGTTAAAATGAATTGGATCATAATTCACCCATATAAAATATGGGTAAATATGAATTCGATCAAATATGATTTGGGTAAAATGGTTGTAACCCATTTTAATCTCTTGAAGCCAAAAAAATATTAACAGCCTGTTTGGATCGACTTATTTTAGGTATTTTTAAGTCAAAATAGTTTTTAAGCAATTTTGAAGTGTTTGGGTAAAGTTAAAAAGTGATTATAAACACTTATTTTGAAGCCAAAATAACAAAAATAAGCCAAAAGCCAATCCAAACAGGCTCTAAATCAAAACTAAGTTGTTAATACCTCAACCTATACCATCCCATCCCATCCCACCCCACCACCTCCCCCACCCCAAAAAAAATTAATTTTTTTAAAAGAAAAACTGGCAAACCCCCCTTCCCCCCCAAAAAAAAAATGTATACAAAAAACTTTTTTTTAGGAAAAATAAAATTTTAATTTTTTTTTTTTTTTGCCAACCCTACCCTCCACCCCCTTCCACATCCCCACCCCGAAACCCCCCCCCCCACAATTTTTTTTAAAAAACTTTCTTTTTTTCGGAAAAATAAAAAAATTTAATTTTTGCCACCCCCGCCGCCACCCCTCCCCTTACCTTATGACACCTCTCACCCGCACCCAAAAAAAGTTTTATAAAAAATTTCAAAATTTCTTTTTTTTGCCCCAACCTTCAATTTTTTATATTTTAGTTTCAAAAATAAATAGTTCATTTAGGAATTTTTATGATAATAAAGTGATGTATAGGTATATATAGATTCTCATATTTACCCATTTTCTCCATACTTGTACAAACTGAAATAGGTTGAAGTCCATATTTATTCATTTAAAAAAATATAAGTAATTTATTTAATTTAATATGAAAAAAATGGTTTCATTTCACTTATATGGACTGAATTTGTTATCCCTACCGGCAATGAATTTGATAACAATTGTGATTGATGCGTCTCGATTTTTAAAATTTGTGATAGTGTCTTGTGATTTACGTATTTAATGCATGGCAGTTAGCCAGTTACTGATGCAATATTTAATGTCCGAAAAAAAAAACTATTTAATGCAAACATAGATGAATACCAAGAATCTAGTTTTATTTTTTTTTCCCGATAATTATATTAAAATTTTAATTAAAATTGAATTCGTGCCAGAAATTTCTAGGTAAAACTCTTTCTAAGAAATTATTAAAGTAGATATTTACTTCCTCTGTTCCTAATTATTTGTCCACTTTTTATTTTATAGTTGTCCCATTACTTATCCATTTTGACAAATAAAAAAAGGATAATTTTTTTTACTTATTATACCCTCAATTAAATAACTAATTACTTTGAAAAATATAGAACTTTTCATCAATTTTATAATTTATAAGGGTAAAATGGTAAACTCACCATGTCATTAATTGTTTTCTTAATATGTGTGTCAATTCAAAAGTGGACAAGTAATTAGGGACAGAGGGAGTATTTCCTAGAGATGGACCGACATTATTGAGAGAAAGTTTCATTGTTCTCATGTGCGGAGCTACCTAAGGCAAGGATCGTCGAAAAATTACATTGTATATATAAGTCAAAATTATATATATATATATATATATATATATATATATATATAGAGAGAGAGAGAGAGAGAGAGAGAGTGGCGTAGGCACATGTATGCCAGGGTGCGTCGGAAAAAAAATACCGCATATACAAGTAAAATGACACACAATATGATTAAATAGCATAATTTGGACACCCTTGACACAATAAGTTGTTATAGCCTAGTGGTTTAAGATGTCTTGAATGTGTGTTTAGACATTTTTAATGAGTCAGTGTTCGCGTGTTCAAATCTCACTTGGAACCAATTTTCCCTTTTTTAAAAAGAGCTTTTGTTGTTTAATTTTTGGACCCTCTTCGTGAAATTCCTGGCTCCGCCACTATATATATATATATATATATATAAGTGTTGACATCTCTTGATACAAGTTGAAGATTTAGTATAGTGGTCAGAGGTGGGGGTTCATGAGTTCTAACGAACCCATTGGCTTTTCCGTAGACCTTGTATTTGTACTAGAAAGTTAAGTAAATATATATATATTAACTTGTGAACCCCTAAAAAACTGTTGACAACTCAATGCTATGGAAGGGAAAGAAAATTTAGAACCCTCAAACTGATAGTACTGGTTCCGCCACTGTTCGATTGTTCTGGAAAAAGAATTAAATAAATAAAATATGCCTATAAAGGAGCATGGCAAAATATTGCAAACTTGACAGAGATAAAAAGATGGAGGGTCCAATCTCCAATAATTATGGGCCACGCAACGGGATGATATTTTAATAAATTGGACGATACGTTAAATTTGTTGTTTTCGTTTATTTGAATTTTGAAGGGTAGGAAATATAGAAATGTTTTTTACATGTTTAATTTTTCGATCATTGAAAATAATCTTTTGAACAATCTTCACTTAGATGGAAACTGATAATAAATCAGATAAGGTGATGATTAGCGTAAAAATTAGTGAAATATTAATTATTTGTTATATGAATTTTCTAATTTTTTAGAAATCTTACTTGCCTAATTTTTTTTGGATAATGCTAAATGGTCAGAAAATTTGGCTAGAAATTTAAAAAGTCTATAATATCTTTTTATTTTAAAATAAACTGATTTTTTTTAATTAAAAGGTATTAAAATTAAAAGGATAAAAATATTCAAATAAAATAAAATAAAATAGTATGATATATGTTATTTTACCATTTTAACGAAATTCTGACTAAAATTTTTGGCCAAAAAGATTCTTTCTTTATTTCGTAGCATTACTCCTCTTAATTTTCTCATAATACAAGTCATTATTAAAGCAAAAAAGACAGACTTTGATTATAATCTTGATCTATATGAGGTGCACCCACAGCTATACCATTTTGCAAT
This sequence comes from Solanum chiquidenum, assembly GCA_029582725.1. Classification (NCBI taxonomy): domain Eukaryota; kingdom Viridiplantae; phylum Streptophyta; class Magnoliopsida; order Solanales; family Solanaceae; genus Solanum; species Solanum chiquidenum. The sequence goes on from JAJOOS010024238.1 coordinate 4,136, forward strand.
TAAATTTCGAAGGACTTTATTTCAAGAGTGTAGGGGACCTAAAGATATTTTTAAGGTAGCACAATTGATAATTTATATAGAGGCACATTACATCATTTACTTCCAAAGAAAAAATGTGTGCCTATAAAATTATGTGATATGACATACCATACGTATAGATGGGATATATAATAATAAATAAATAATTAGTACACGTAATATATTATTGAAATAAATAAATAATTTTGGATAATATTTTATATGTACTTCATACAATTGAGATGGGATATAGTTATCATCATCGTCATTATTTTTCTATTAACAAGTGAACAGTATTTTTAATTAAAAGGATAAAATCTTTATTATTGGGCAAAAATAGGCCACTTTTAAAAATTGTCAAATGGGAGATTCTAGCATCCTTACAAATTAAAATAGTCAATTTACGACAACTTAACAATGATTTTAGTTGACAATATTTTAGATAATTGTCATGTATAAAATGTACATCAGATTAGTGCATCATGTATAAAATGTACATCAGATTAGTGTATCATGTATAAAATATAATGTATCTTACTTAACAATTAATGTATCTCGCGCATCAGACTAATGTATCAGCGCTTATATTATTGTATCCGTTTTGAGGGATTTCTGTAATTATAAACTTTTAAGGGATAAATTGTAATTTTTCCTTACAAGTATGTGGTTTCTGTAATTTGCCCTAATTTTTAATACTAAATATATATTGTATTTATTAGTTAAATCATGGTTAGAGATTTACTTTGAAAAATTAAATCTTAGTCATTTATTTTAACCTATGTCATATTCACGTGAATCTGGATTATTTAAACTTTAATGCGAATATGAAACATTAAATATAAAATAAAATGGTGACTTGAAGCAACAGTGTTGCATTATTGTAATTTGTATCCCAAAGTCACTTGGGCTAAGTGTATTTATACTGCTATTGTAGGAAAAAATGGCACATCATAACAAACCAAAGTGACTTTGGGCCTCTAATAATGCAAAACTGTCTTGTTCTTTTAAGTTTTGTCACAAATTAATATTTTTAGTTCAGGAAAAAAAAATACTAGCAACACTCGCACTTTGAAATCAATAAATACATTTGTTGCAATACTTTTTCGTTCTTGATTATTATTTTCTTGATGTGAATTTTACTGTCAACAAATTCTAAAACGCCCATATTTATCAATAAAATTGTGTTTCTTCATATTTTATTGTGATTGCAATATATTTTCTGTCAAGTTAAAAAATTTGTTGCAAACAAATTGACACGACCGGTGGGACCAAATCTCTCCTTCATCTCTTCTCTCATAGATCAAATCTGCAAATTTGAAGTCACAAAACTGCAAAGGTGGAAGAATGAGTACTTCAGGATTCATCTTTAAGTTTCATCAAGTCTACACTCCGACAAGTCTTGAAGCAAGGGGATTTGTAGACATTAAATTTTATGGGATTCTACAAGATAAATGTGTTTAATTCGAGTTGGGACTCTACACGGTGTGTTCAATTCCAATTAGATTCTAGGAGACTACTCAATCCTAAACTCTAGTTCATGCCTTTATAAAGGATAATGTATTCCCTTGAAAAGACATCTTGAATATTCCACAAATTCATGAAATATTATAAAGAGATTAAATCCAAATCATCCTAATTCGAGAAATACGTCACTAACGCCCTCGAATCATAGATAAATCTTATGAAAGAAGAATCAAGGAAGGAACAGAATTGTAACTACATATTTATCAATAAAGTTGTGTTTCTTTATATTTTATTATGATTGCAGTTTATTTTCTATCACGTTAAAATTTGTTGCAAACAATATGCTGTAAATTTGCTTGCTTCCAATTTGTCTGAAGTTAAACTTCGACAAACCAAACTTCAAACGTATATATTTCAAATTCAGACTCACACATCTTAAGTTATTTTACAACGACTAAACCTTTTTTTTTTTTAAAAAAACTTAAAAGTTCTTTGTGTCTCAATAGGAGCCCATTTTTAAAAAAAATAATAATAATCTTGACTTAGCTTAATACACCTTTTAAGAAAAATAAATATTGTTGATATGTTTCAATCAAACTATTAAATGTCTTCACTATCCCAATTTGTCATTTAATGCCTTAGACAAAATAAGCTAAGGTGTAAAATGTTTCACTCAAAGTGGAAACACAAGAATAACTACCAAATTCCCTTAACAATTCTTGTAACCCACCTAACAAACTTTATTGCTTTATTTGTACTCATAGAGCAAATTAACTATGGATTAGTCATGGTGATTAATGATCTTATATGCATTGAATTAAGCTAATTATTATACTCCATATAACAATGTTGGTTTTGTATGTGAGCAGGTGGGAGGATGACTTAATTATTGGCTTTCTCAGTATTGCAATCATGATTAAACTTCTTAAAACAAAAGGATGAGAATCAATTCTACTTATGATATCTCAATAGTTAATTTGTTTACGTAGTAGAGTTCAACCAATTAATCCATAGTAGTGTAGTAAGTTAGGGATTGTTCAACGCATAATAAATTCAAATAAGATCCTCATTAATCCCTAACAAATTCAAAACGATCTCACTCTCTCTCTATATATATATAGCGAGAGAGAGAGTGAGTGGCGTAGGCACATGTATGCCAAGGGTCCAATCTCCAATAATTATGGGCCACGCAACGGGATGATATTTTAATAAATTGGACGATACGTTAAATTTGCTGTTTTCGTTTATTTGAATTTTGAAGGGTAGGAAATATAGAAATGTTTTTTATGTGTTTAATTTTTCAATCATTGAAAATAATCTTTTGAACAATCTTCACTTAGATGGAAACTGATAATAAATCAGATAAGGTGATGATTAGCGTAACAATTAGTGAAATATTAATTATTTGCTATATGAATTTTCAAAATTATAGAAATCTTACTTGTCTAAATTTGTTTGGATGATGCTAAATGGTTAGAAAATTTGGCTAGAAATTTAAAAAGTCTATATTTTTATTTTAAAATAAACTGATATTTTTTTCATTTTTTTAATTAAAAGATATTAAAAATAAAAGGGTAAAAATATTCAAAAAAATAAAATAAAATAGTGTGATATATGTTGTTTTACCATTCTGACTAGATTTTCTGGACAAAAGGATTCTTCCTTTATTTCGTAGCATTACTCCTCTTAATTTTCTCATAATACAAGTCATTATTAAAGCAAAAAAGTCAGACTTTGATTATAATCTTGATCTATATTTATGAGGTGCACCAACAGCTATACCATTTTGTAATTAAATTTTGAAGGACTTTATTTCAAGAGTGTAGGGGACCTAAAGATATTTTTAAGGTAGCACAATTGATAATTTATATAGAGGCACATTACATCATTTACTTCCAAAGAAAAAATGTGTGCCTATAAAATTATGTGATATGACATACCATACGTATAGATGGGATATATAATAATAAATAAATAATTAGTACAAGTAATATATTATTGAAATAAATAAATAATTTTGGATAATATTTTATATGTACTTCATACAATTGAGATGGGATATAGTTATCAGTATCGTCATTATTTTTCTATTAATAAGTGAGTAGTATTTTTAATTAAAAGGATAAAATCTTTATTATTGGGCAAAAATAGGCCACTTTTAAAAATTGTCAAATGGGAGATTCTAGCATCCTTACAAATTAAAATAGTCAATTTACGACAACTTAACGATGATTTTAGTTGACAATATTTTAGATAATTGTTTTTGGATAAAGATAGGAATAAACACTCATCTATTATTAGAAATAATTCAAAAAATTTGAGACTTTTTTCATTGTTTAGAGTTCAACATGAATGTTAGAATTTTTTTTCTTCATATTCATCTTTTCATTTATTGAAGTTTTATATTATCTAGGAGATAAATTACACTACTTATAAATATACTTATATTTATGATTCACAAAGGGCAATAACCAAAAATATGATTTAAATTATGTCTTTAAATATTTTTGTTAATATACTTGCATTGTCTCACAAATTCAACTAATATCGAATACAAAAAGTATAGTTTTTGGTTAGTTGAAGGGGCAAAAAAAATAATTGATGCATAATTAATTATACATTTTTTTTATTGGAAATATTAAATAGTGTTCGTGCTATATTTAAAGACAAATATGACATTTTAAAAGTAAATAAGTCATACACAATAAATTTCATTATTGGTGTTATATATATCTTGTTAGCAAAGTCTAAATCCCCATACAGTCACATGGTTCTGACATAGGCGGATCCATAATTCAATTTTAATATTTATTAGGATCTCAATAGGTTTTAACATATATTTTTATATTTCGTGTTTGAAATTATAAGTTCAGATAAATTCGTAACGAAAATACTATATCCATTCATGGGTTCTAATTGTTCTTATGTACATTCAAATTACTAGTAATCATGGAAAAAAACTTTGCATATTTAATCCTAAAATAGAACTAATGTTCAATATCTTCTAGCTTAAATATGTGTTTGGCATTAATTGATGATTGAAAATTATTTTTGTAATAAAAAAAAATTATTTTATATTAAAATTAGTAATAATATTAGCAAATTGAAAAGTGTTGCAATGAAATATTTCAAAAATGTGATTCACTAATATAATGCGAGGAGTTAAGCTTGAACTGGCGAATTATGTTCAATTATATTTCAAGTTTGAATGGGAGTAATAAAAGTTCCATCCAGCAATTATTGTTATTCAAACTATTTTCCAAATATATTTTTAAATTCAGATGTTCTTTTATTTTATCTTCATTGCCAATTTGTGGGCACAGAAAATATTTGTGAAGAGACAAGAATGCAGGCAACGCAACAATTAACAACTGTAAGGACTAAAACTTATCGACAACTCATTAGGTCTAAAATTGCACACCAACAATTGTAACGACTACATATATTATTGGTTCGATTTTAATCTTTTAATATTGGATTATTTGATAAATTGACAACTCATTAAGACGGTAGTAATTTACTATTTTATCATACATAAATATTAAATATTAATCTTAATACATTATTAGTTATTGTCTTTGCCCTTTTGCCTTCAATTCATACTCCATGACTTTGAGTTCACAACTTCACATTATATAAAACGTCAAAATCTAAAGCAGGGGTGGCTCAACATAATTCGAGGCCCGAAATTTTAATTAGAGGCCTAAAATTTAAATAAATTGTATCTGTATTTATTTATTTTTCTAAATTTTTAGATGTAAATTATTCCTTAATATTTTTTTATAAATGAATTTTTCAAATACTTTTTTTAATTATTATTTTTAAGCAAGACTTCATCAATTCAACATTGAAAAACATCATTTTATTGAGACAATTATTATACGAATCAATAATATAGTTTTATAAGTAATAAGTTGATAAGTTTTAATTAAAGATGAGAGTTAGAATCATAGAATCTGATTCAAAAAGTTGATAATTTGGTATACCCTACTTTAATATGAAAAATTACGAAGAAATAAAAAAAATTATAATTTACTTTGTTCAACACTTTTCGGCTATTGATTTTTTTTGACAGAATATTACTGTAACTATCAAAGATTTGAAGAAATAAAGTACATAAGGGGTTAAAAAGGATAAATAATGTGAGTGTTAGCGAATAATATATATATTTTATTTTATTTTTATAAATAATTCATTTTTTTTATGAAAAAATTAAACATGATTTTTTTTTTTTTTACAGAAATTTGAGGCATTGGGGGCCTCAGGCATTGGCCTAAAAATTCATAGGCAAGAGCCGGTCCTGATCTAAAGTAAGAACCATATTTTTCTCCGTGTTACACTTGTAAGTTTTTTTCATGTTAGTTATTATTGTTTCTATTTTATGAGCATTTGTAAAGTTACATTATTATCTTTTCGCATCAAATTATTGGAGTAGTCATATATCTTTGTCTTATAAATATTTTTTTATTAGTTAAACCAAAGCCAAACTATTAAGGATCGAAACTTGGCCCTGGTTCCACAAAATGAAGTAATTGTAGAAGTCCTTAGATGGGTGAACCAAAATCAATTTTATTTTTTTAAAATATATATATATATACTTTTAACTCAACTTTTATTTTATCGAGACACTTCAATCCTTTTTAATAACAAAAAAGTCGCCTTGCACAAACAAAGGGATGTCATATTCACTTTTTACAAGTTATTATAACATGGTTAACTTAAAAATAACTACGTATTAAGAATGTGTACCGTTTGCTCATCATTATTATTTTAATTATCATCATCATTCATATTTCTATTAGTAAGAATCTTTTTTTTTTGTTAAACAATAGTTGACTTTTCTTTAATATTTGAGTAAAGTGTCTCTTTCAAAATTTAAAGGATTCGTTCGTGTAAGCCATTTATTATTGGGTTCTATTCACCATGGTTTCACTTTGTAATACCAAAAATTTTCTGATTAGATTGAGATAATTATAATATATTGGATTATCTTTAAAATAGTCAACTTATGACAACTTACAATGACATTCAAAAGATGATTTTAGTTGAAAATATTTAGGATTATTGTTCGCATGCCCCTTTAGTAAGGATAAACTACCTTATTAGACATACATCACTATTGTATATACTAATATTATCTTTACTTTCAAACAATTATATATATTACCATTTTTAGTATTTTATATCATATATTAATATATTATTTGAAGATACAATTAGATACCCACATCCCTTAAAATTAGGATTTATTAATTATCTGTTTAATTAACTCTTTCACTCCAAATCAACCACTATCTCTTGATTCTCCCCTCTCATATTTATCACTAAATTATGTCTCCTTTCTAATTCAAGAATTTCACCGTACAATTTCATTCCAACAATAACTAATCTACTCTCTTCTTCTCAAGATATCATCACCATGATCGACAAATTCTCCTAAACTCAAATATTATTATGTATTGTTAATTTATAACGAGAACAAATCAAAGTAATTGCTACAGAGAAACATGGATGTGGTAGTACCAATATTACTTTGATATAACCGTTGAAACATGTGTATCCAATAAGTAGTAATCTTAATTAAGATCTGAGTTGTATTTTTAGTAATGGGGTATCTGAACATGTATATGTATCCACCATTAAATTTCGGATACATAATTTTTAACAACACGATGATATTAATGATACAATAGATACTCTACAGTCGTGATTTGTTCCTAAATTCATGTGTTTTAGCTACATTTCATATTTAGATACACATAATTAAATGTATATGCTTATTATGTATTCGAGATACATATTTTTGGATATAACGTATGAAATTTAGATACACTTAATTAGATGTATATGCTTCATCTTTTTGTATATTCCATATTTAGATACACATAATTAGATGTGTATATATGCTTACTATGTATTCGAGATACATGTTTTTGGATATAACATACGCAATTGATACTTGATACATCAAATTAATACTAGATACATATAAAAGATACATAAAATTAATACTAGATATATATATATATATATAAATAGATACATAAAATTAATATTAGATATATATATATATATATAAATAGATACATAAAATTAATACTAGATACGTATAACAAATACATGAAATTAATGCTAGATACTTCTATGATACATATGAGTGTACTTGTATGACACTCATGTATCTAAGTGTTTAGTTTGTTGGATACATCATATATTGATAATAGATACATCAAATTAATGAATTTATTATTTTAAGAGTAATAATTTGAAATTAATCAAATTATATTACCAAGATATACATGTTTTTATCTTATATTA
>JAJOOS010024240.1:0-10405 GCA_029582725.1 Solanum chiquidenum
AAAGATATGATATTCGACTCTGGTTACTCAACTCAATATAAAGCAACAATACACATGCAATATATGGAAAGCTTTATAAAACAGTAAAAACAACTTAGTTCATTAAAGAAAATGCAATAACAAACTCAACTTTACTTATATAATAAATTAATATAGTTTATGTGGGAGATTCTCTAACCGACAATCACCACTATGAGCCTAAGTGGTGATACAACGTCTTGCCCACGCTGCCAGAACTGTCCTATACTTTGTCGTCATATAGAACGCTTAACTTAGTGGATCCACTAACTTAACTTATGTGATCATCTAAAAAGTATGACCCATTAATACCCATGATGGCTACATGGTTTATGGAGACTTGAGTTAATATGAACTCGCACCCCCATATCGGTGCTCAATACTACTCCCAAAAATATACTTAGCTCATATGTTTTAAAAACAAACCTCTTTCTTTGGTTTGAGATAATTACTCAAAACTTATCTTAAAAGCTCTCTTGAAAATCATAGTTTCCTCTTTACTAAAAAACTAGCTCAAAGGCTCTTTTGAAATCTCAGTTTCCTTTCTTATTTAAATGTGAAAACATTTTAAACTCTTTTGGGAATACATAGTCCCCATATACTTTTGAAGAAAAGAACTTCAATAATTCTACTCACTTCAAGAATGCTCAACTCATAGGGTTCATGCGGAATTTATGAGCATGAACTACTCAACTCAATGACTCAAAGATACTTCACATCTCAAGACTGTTCAACTTATAATGTTCATGCGGAATTATGAGCATGAAATATTCAACTTAAGGACTTCATGGGTAACATGTAATAGTCCCATAATTAGGAATGTAATCTTAAATGAGTTAAAAGCTCAATACTTAAGATTTAGGACATGGAGATATTACTCCTCTCATAGATACTCAACTTATGGAGTTTATCCGGAATTTATGGGCATGAACGACTTGACTCGTAGGTCTTACATAACATTATGTAACTCATGATACAACTCTTTTAATTCTCTTACTTACTTCCTCAAAACTTAGTTCAAATCAATAGTTGATCTCCAAGGATTTGCAATTGAACTCAAAGACTTTCTTGAACTCTACTCTTAACTCTCTTTTGAATGTGAACTATGAATTGAAGAGTTATGCTTCATGGTATGAAGGATCTTGTAATGCTAAAGTAGACTCATGAATACATTCTCCTCACTCGTACTCACTTTCTCGAGTCTTGAAACAAGTTATTAGACTTTATAGAAGACTCCTCAAAAAGACAAAAAATGGATTTTCTGAAAAATGTTCGAAAGAACTCTCAAGACTTTGACTCTCAACTCTATCTTGAATGTGATTTATGAATTCAAGGTTGTGATTTGTTATAGGAAATGTCTCATGATGTTTAAGAATGATTGTTGATAGCTAAACATGAGAGAAGTTACGAAATCACCGTCTTGGAACAAGTCCGCGACGCGGAGATGGTTTAAAATAATACTCGCGAAGTTAAAGTTTTGAGACAGAGGAGTCCGCGTCCTAAACGCGACGCGGACTTGCGTGCCAGATCGCACTTGACTTTCTCCTTCTTCGTTTCTCAACCCCAATTCGCCTAAATTCAATTCTTTTTCTCAATTTCTCTTTAGATTTAGATACCCAACACTTGTATCCTAGAATCTAACTCTAACCACTCTATAAATCGACACATTAACCTCAAGAACTCCTCAATCTCAGCCCAATTCAAGAACGAAAGCAATTCATGAATACATAACAAGAACATCAAAGCTTCAACTTTTAGAACGAATTTAAAGCTGAAATTAACATGATTGGCATATGGGTGAACAAACCCAACACTATGGAAGCTTACATACCTTAAAGAATCATCTTCTTGAAGAACTTGAAGGAAAAATCTGGAAAGAAGAACCCTAGCCTTAGTTTTTCTTGATTTTCTTGAGCGTAGAATCTTTGGAGTGAATGAGAGGGTTTTGATTTAAGAAAACTGATTTTCTACACGTTTAGGGCAATTTAGCTGACCTCCTAAGGGTTTTTAGGACTAAAATACCCCTACAGAAATAAATAAAATGAGCTGGGAGTCGGAATTATTTTTCACCAGGCAGTGAGGTACGTATTGGCTCCGCGTCGCAGAGCCATCGCGGAGTTGCTGCCAGGTTTGCGCGTCGTTAGTAAATCAGTCATAACTTCTTACTCAGAGCTTGGAAATAAGCAAACTCGGTGGCGTTTGAAAGAAGACTCAAAGGGCTTTAATTTTCTATCTTGTATCTCACCTAACTCATCTTGTACTAGGATTTATGGTCGTTTGAAGTTGACCCAAAACTTAAGAAAAACTTAGAAATGACTTGAATGAATTCTCTTCAGTTCTTCTTGGAAGTTAAGGTGCTACATCTAGTGAACTTAACACTTAAGAAATTTTAAATTCCTCGGTAAAATCCTACTCACAACGAAGGACGGTTCGGGTCTTTGTTCAAAAAAATTCTGGGGTGTTACAACACATATCATGAGGATTAAGGGTAATTGATCAAGAAAGGTCACAATTTCATAAAGTTTCTTCCAAGAAAAGAGTAAGGTTCAAAAGGTGTTCAAGCGAAGTTCACACACTTACAAGGTAGGCCACAAAAAGAGGTATAATGTCAAATTATTTCACACTCTTCAAAGTTGCCTAAGATCATCTCAAGAGATTGCATCACTTAGTCAAATGGACCAACGGGGCAAATTCTAGGTGTGATCACACATGGTTCACGGTAAGCTCATCACACAAGGCATTGACACCAATGTCAAACAAGACTCTACACTTTCGCTAGTGTGCAATGTTCATTACAAGAGACTCAATTTGATAATTGGCTAGTCATAACGAGATGCAAAAAGTTCACATAATGTCTATGCAACTTTATTTGGCCTCATCGTAGCCACACATTCATTTATGTTCGATTATGAGCACTATTGAAGTCATCGGTATTAATCAAGACCGATACTCAAATTTGCAAGAGAATAGTAACATTCAAACACAAACAAGAGGTGACACAATTATATACCACAAAACCCAAATTTATAAGCAGAACAATACTCACAAAAGGTGGGTCTCACCCCACCACAACAAAAGCTATTTGTCCTCAAATGCAAGAAAAATAATATCCAAAAGTCAAATAAAGTAAGAGAGAGAGGGAGGTAAAAAGGAATCCTGTCTAGGCAATCGCTCCATCTGCCGGAGCTTGCCCGGTGCGTCACTCTGAACTTGGGCATCAGTGCCCGAAGTCACCTAAGAAGGAGTAGGTCCACTAGGAGCTAACATGGATGTCTCTTTCTGTAACACCCCTAAATACAAACCAAGAGTCGCATGTCGATACACCATTTCTAAATTACTACAGTAGTTTTACTTTCATTTTAGGAACTTGAAATTGTGATATTTGCAAACTTGCTTAACGTAAATTGTGATCGAAATTTAAGGGATTGTATTGGGGTATTTACGTAATATTCTAATTAGAATTACTTATAACTTGAAAGGGAGGTGAGGTATATACATATAGGTATATATGTATACAGTTTGGGCAGCAAACCTTTCTACTTTTGGGGAGCCAACCTTTTTACTTTTGGGCAGCTAACTTTTCTTTCAGCTATATCTATTAAGTGATAAACATCACTTTTATAACATATATTCTCACACCTCCTCTATAAGATTTCGTGTTCCTTAACTCTAAGAAACCTGGAGAACTTTCTCTAGACATATTACTCACAAAATCACAAGAAAACCTTGGTCCTTTTGGCTGGAATTCTAGACACACCCTTCCCTTTGGTAAGTGATGAAATATGTTTTCCATCTGAGTAGTGTTTAGTATTTTAAACATATCTGGTTCTTTAGAAATTCGTTTACAGTGAATAAATATGATTTGGAAAGATAATGCATATACCTCCAACTCTATGTTTATGTAAAACTCTAATATAGTTGTTATGGATTCGAAATATGGGCATCAACATAGGACAAGTTCTGTCCAGATTTTGGAATTTGAAATCCTGTATGATCAACTGTTAGTGTTTTGATTATATTTTTTGTACAAAATGTTGTTTGCGGTGATTATTGATTATTTGCAACCTTATGTGATGTACCTACATATTTCATGAAGGATATAAAGTCCAGTTTTGCCGTTTTCCTTTCCAAATCTAAGTTGCGACATGAGGTACTAGGCTGGCCAGAATTACTGTTTTGGGAGCATACTCGTATTTGTACAGGCTAAGCTTACTTGTGATGATGATCCTGTTTTACATCAACATTATTGAGATAATAGAAGTTAAAGAAGTTATTTAATTGTATTTTTAAGGTTATATATACGCGTGTACAAGTTGAGGACCTTGATACGTTGGTCGGTCTACGGTTTGAACTCTTGAAGTTTTGTTGGACTGTTTCTATGCTAAAGCCCAAGGTTTGTGTATAAACTTGTACTTGTACTCTTATTATCTTCTTGTATATCTGAAGGGTAATCTTAATACCTTGGTTACTTCTTGTCACGTTGTATTGTTGCATTGGTATTCTCTGAGACTTTCAAGAAACTTGTGTAACTCGCCCACTTTTACGGATTGCTTGATCACCTGGCATTCTTGTTGGAAATTTGTCCTTCTTGTGGATTTGATTTTGTCACTATTGGCATGCCTATTGATTCGAATTATTTGTCATCTTGACTCCGGATTTTTGGTTCGTCTTAAGTATGGAAGTTGTCCATTTTAAGTATGAACTAGGAAGCCATTTTTAATATGGTTCTTGATTCTCTTGATTATTGGGCTTTGACCCTTCTTGATACAGGGCTTCGGTCCTTCTTGATACCTGTTTATGCTTGGTGTGACGGTATGATGTATATATTGGGCGAGCCTTGGTATTGGATCTATTGGGAACTGGTGCTATGAGCGTTCTTGACACTTGGATCTTTAAATATAGAAGTTGATACCCTTAATATATTGCTTACTTGATTTATTTATTATGTTTCAATTGTGCTGCCCATGACTTTTGAAAGGTAACTTGGTGAATCTAGCGGCTCCACGCATATAGGTTTCACACCACTAAGCTTTATGCTTAGCGAAAGTTGTTTCTATCGTAGGGAACGTTCGAGGGGATACTTGAAGCAGGCCATTAGAGACGGAGTTTTTGTGAGCTTTATGGGAAGATCACATTTGCATATAGGCATGTATAGTTTGAATAAATCTTGGGACTTGTACATGTTATATATGTAGTACATTTACATGAAATTTTGATGGCTAATTTGATCATGTCACCATGGGTTGTAAAATAAGTATGACTACATGTTTTACTGTTTTAGGGTGTGTAAACCCAAGTCTGGTAACTTATTAAATTTATAGTTTATTTTGAAGGTTTGTATGAAGCATGAACCAATCAAGCTTCGGTACCCCGAAGTTGGTAATGATTTATAACGTGTCTTATAGTAGTATAGATAATACATGAAAATCTCTTAGCGTATTTTTTTAAAATTATTTTGAAAGATTCTTCCGCCATAAATTGGGACTCTTGTCTTGTTTAAATTTGAGATCAACTAAATTTCTAAATGACAAGCCTTTATACCTTTCACTTGTTATTTTGGGCTAAATTCCTCTATTGAATTATAATCTATATATCTTAGATTGATCCCTTTTAAATGTGCAAGTATTATATTAGCTTTCTTGTTAAGTAGTAGCATCCTTTCGAGAGGGTTGTTACAAGTATTGGTATTAGAGCCTAGGTTTGTGGTTCTAGGAATTTTGTTGTGAATTGCTTGTATACTCGTTTCGCTTTTGAGAAGGTTCTTGTTATATTATTTGTTCACGTACATGGTTTATAATATTTCTATTGCATGTATAGTTCACGTGCATAATGTACATGTCCCTAATGGAATGTGATCTTCCCTTTTGAAGGAAATAAGTTATTGCCTCTTCTTCTAATAGACCATGATAAACACCTTCGGATTGTGTTGTAAATTTTGAAGGAGAAATAACTTTACGCTAAACTTTCCAAGTGTGAATTTTGGCTTAATGAAGTGGCTTTTCTGGGACATGTTGTATCAACCGAAGGTGTAAAGGTTGATCCTATTAAAAATTCAAGCAGTTGTTGAACAGAGACCTCCCAAAATTCTGAGTGAGGTAAGAAGTTTCTTGGGCTTAGCAGGGTACTATAGAAGATTTGTGAAAGGCTTCTCCATTATCGCCTCCCCTTTGAATAAAATCTTGAAGAAGGAAGTAAAGTTTACTTGGGATGACAAATGCCAAGAGAGCTTTGAAACTCTCAAATCCTTGTTGACACAAGCTCCTATACTTACTCTACCAATTGAGGGGAAATAGTATGTAGTATATAGTAATGCTTCTCATCGAGGTCTGTGATGTGTTTTGATGCAAGAAGGGAAAGTTATTTCTTATGCTTCTCAGAAATTAAAACCGCATGAATTGAATTATCCTACTCATGATCTTGAACTTGTTGCTATAGTGTTTGCTCTAAAAATATGGCGGCATTATTTGTATGGAGAGAAATGTCATATATTCACTGATCACAAGAGCTTAAAGTACTTGGGTACTCAGAAGGATCTAAACCTTAGACAACGTAGATGGCTTGAACTCATCAAGGATTATGATTGCACGATTGATTATCATCCATGTAAAGCTAATGTGGTTGCTGATGCCTTAAGTCTAAAAATCCTTCGCAAGCTTAGCTTTGAGTCTGATGCCCTTACTTCTTGAGTTAAGATCCATGAATGTTTGTTTTACACTTGATTCAAATGGTTCAGTTATTGCTAATTTGCAAGTAAAGCCAATATTACTTGAACAGGTGAAAGAAGCACAAAAGTTAGATGAGAAACTTGTAAAATTCACCAGAGAAATTCAAAATGGGAAAAGGTTGATTTTACATTAATAGAGGATGGTGCCTTATTTTATCAAAACAGGTTATGCGTCCCTAATGATGACAAATTGAGGAGAGAAATATTGAAAGAAGCATATACTTCACCATATGCAATGCATCCTGGGGTACAAAGATGTACCAGACCATCAAAGAACATTATTGGTGGAATGGTATGAAGAGAGACATTGGGGAATTCATTTCAAAATGTTTGGTTTGTCAACAAGTAAAGGCAGAACATCAGGTCCCAGTTGGTTTACTACAGCCCTTGTCTATGTCGGAATTGAAATTTGAGAGAATAACTATGGACTTTGTTTCTGGACTTCCTCGCACTCAGAGAAATCATGATGCAATATGGGTGATTGTGGACAGGCTAACCAAGAGTGCTCACTTCTTAGCAATCAGGATAGATTACTCACTTGAGCGTTTAGCCGAATTGTACATTAATGAGATTGTAAAACTGCATGGGACCCTTGTGTCTATTGTATCTGACCGAGACCCAAGGTTTACATTTAGATTTTGGGGTAGCTTGCAGGAAGCTTTGGGTACTAAGTTGAAATTCAGCACTTCGTTCCATCCTCAGACAGACGGTCAGTCGGAAAGAGTGATACAAATTTTGGAGGATTTGCTTCGAGCTTGCATTATGGAGTTTGAGGGTAGTTGGGACAAACACTTGGCTTTTATAGAATTTGCTTACAATAACAATTACCAATCGAGTATTGGAATGCCTCCCTATGAAGCCTTGTATGGAAGAAATGTCGGACCCCTCTTTGTTGGAGTGGAGTTGGTGAAAGAAAGCTTATTTGTCCTGAAATTGTGCAAAAAATGGAAGACAAGGTAAAAAAGATCAAAGATCGTCTAAAGATTTCTTCGGATAGACAAAAGTCAGATGTTGATCTTAGAAGGCGTGACATTGAGTATAAAGTTGGAGATAAAGTATTCTTAAAGGTGTCTCTATGGAAAAAGATTTTGAGATTTGGTAAGAAGGGAAAACTTAGTCCCCAATTTATTGGACCTTATGAGATACTTGAAAGAGTTGGACCAGTTGCATATAAATTAGCTTTGCCACCTGAGTTAGACAAGATCTACAATGTCTTCCATGTTTCTATACTCAGAAGATATCGTTGTGATCCATCTCATGTTCTTCAAGTTGAATCTATTGAGGTTAATCCTAACTTGATGTATAATTAAGAACCTATCCTAATTCAAGCTCGAGAAGTAAACCAACTTAAAAACAAGAGAATCCACTTAGTAAAGGTACTTTAGAGGAACCATTCGGGAAAAGAAGCTACCTGGGAGAGAGAAGAAGACATTAGGACCCAATATCCACACTTATTTCAAGACTAGTTTAAGCTAAAATTCGAGACGAAATTTCTTTAAGGGGGAGAGAGTTATAACACCCCTAAATACAAACCAAGAGTCGCATGTCGATACACCATTTCTAAATTACTACAGTATGTTTTACTCTCATTTTGGGAACTTGAAATTGTGATATTTGCTACCTTGCTTAACGTAAATTGTGATCGTAATTTAAGTGATTGTATTGGGGTATTTACGTAATATTCTAATTAGAATTACCTATAACTTGACAGGGAGGTGAGGTATATACATATAGGTATACATGTATACATTTTGGGCAGCCAACCTTTTTACTTTTGGGCAGCCAACCTTTTTACTTTTGGGCAGCCAACTTTTCTTTCAGCTATATCTATTAAGTGATAAACATCATTTTATAACATATATTCTCACACCTCCTCTATAACATTTCGTGTTCCTTAACTCTAAAAAACCTGGAGAACTTTCTATAACCATATTACCCACAAAATCACAAGAAAACCTTGGTCCTTTTGTCTGGAATTCGAGACACAGGCTTCCCGTTGGTAAGTCATGAAATATGTTTTCCATCTGAGTAGTGTTTAGTATTTTAAATATATCTGATTCGTTAGAACATCGTTTACAGTGAATAAATATGATTTGAAAATATAATTCATATACCTCCAACTCTTATGTTTATGTAAATCTCTAATATAGCTGTTATGGATTCGAAATATGGGCATCAACATAGGACAAGTTCTGTCCAGATTTCGGAATTTGAAATCCTGTATGATCAACTGTTAGTGTTTTGATTATACTTTTTGTACAAAATGTTGTTTCCGGTGATTCTTGATTATTTGCAACATTATGCGATGCACCTACATATTTCATAAAGGATATAAAGTCCATTTTTGCCGTTTTCCTTTTCAAATCTAAGTTGCGACATGAGGTACTAGGCTGGCTAGAATTACTGTTTTGGGAGCATACTTGTATTTGTACAGGCTAAGCGTACTTGTGATGATGATCCTGTTTTACGTCAACATTATTGAGATAATAGAAGTTAAAGAGGTTATTTAATTGTATTTTTAAGGTTATATATACTCGTGTACAAGTGAGGACCTTGATACGTTGGTCGGTCTACGGTTTGAACTCTTGAAGTTTTGTTGGACTGTTTCTATGCTAAAGCCCAAGGTTTGTGTATAAACTTGTACTTGTACTCTTGTTATTTGCTTGTATATATGAAGGTTTATCTTGATACCTTGGTTACTTCTTGTCACTTTGTATTGTCGTATTGGTATTCTCTGAGACTTTCAAGAAACTTGTGTAACTCGCCCACTTGTACGGATTGCTTGATCACCTGGCATTCTTATTGGGAATTTGTCCTTCTTGTGGATTTGATTTTGTCACTATTGGCATGCCTATTGATTCGGATTATTTGTCATCTTGACTCTGGATTTTTGATTTGTCTTAAGTATGGAAGTTGTCCATTTTAAGTATGAACTAGGAAGCCATTTTTAATATGGTTCTTGATTCTCTTGATTATTGGGATTTGACCCTTCTTGATACAGGGCTTCGGTCCTTCTTGATACCTGATTTTGCTTGGTGTGACGGTATGATGTATATATTGGGCGAGCCTTGGTATTGGATCTCTTGGGAAATGGTGCTATGAGCGTTCTTGACACTTGGATCTTTAAATATAGAAGTTGATACCCTTAATATATTGTTTACTTGATTTATTTATTATGTTTCAATTGTGCTGCCCATGACTTTTGAAAGGTAACTTGGTTAATCTAGTGGCTCCACGCATATAGTTTTTACACCACTAAGCTTTATGCTTAGCGATACTTGTTTCTATCGTAGGGAACGTTCGAGGGGATACTTGAAGCTGGCCATTGGAGACGGAGTTTTTGTGAGCTTTATGGGAAGATCACATTTGCATATAGGCATGTATAGTTTGAATAAATCTTGGGACTTGTACATGTTATATATGTAGTACATTTACATGAAATTTTGATGGCTAATTTGATCATGTCACCATGGGTTGTAAAATAAGTATGACTACATGTTTTACTGTTTTAGGGTGTGTAAACCCAAGTCTGGTAACTTATTAAATTTATAGTTTATTTTGAAGGTTTGTATGAAGCATGAACCAATCAAGCTTCGGTACCCCGAAGTTGGTAATGATTTATAACGTGTCTTATAGTAGTATAGATAATACATGAAAATCTCT
>JAJOOS010024242.1:0-12646 GCA_029582725.1 Solanum chiquidenum
TTCAAGAATCAAGAGTTACCATACCTTAATTATTAAAGACCCATGAAATTGAAGAAGAAATCAGTTGAAAACCCATCTTCTAGCTTGAGCTTCATCAATGTCTTCAATGGAGTTTTGAGAGAATCTATTTTTGAGAGGGAAGGGTCAATTTGAAGAATGGGGTCTAATTCTAGGTTTTGGGGTTTTAACCAACTTAAAATACCCTAAAATATGTAAAATAACCGTTTATAATAATTCCCCAAAGTATCCAAACTACCCTTCACTAAGTTGGACCTTTTAAACAAGTCAAACTTGAGTTTTATTTTCGCAGATTTCGTCGGGGATCAAGTTTGCGACGCGGAGGTGTTCCCGCAACTTTCATAAATTAAATTATGAGAAAGTAGAGTCCGCGACATGTCCACGATGCGGAGCCAATTTTTGGCCCTTGGTGGAGCTAGTCCGCGATGCGGACATGCTCCCTCCATGCACAACTTGCAAGCTGACTTGGCAGCTTGTTTGGCCAAGGGTTGGGGTCCTTCTCGGGGACCCTTAGGGTGGTCCCGGGGAGTCGTATTCGAACGTTTTGACCCTAAAAACATTAATTAAGACACTAGGGTCACCTCCACTGATTATAGACTCCAAACAACACATAGAAACATGAACAACATACTAGAACACACCAACATGTAAAAGACTAGTTTCTGAACGTCTTGGTCGTCCCTTGACGTTTGACTTCCAAACCATTTAAAACTGACTAAGAAGGATATTATTCATTATTTTAACAAGTTATTAATGCATAAAACTCATGTGAGGCTCTACTTTATACTACTTCATTTTGAGGGGTGTTACAGGTAAACCCCCCAATTTGCCGATATTCGTGTGCTATATAATCCATGGATTTTTGGTGATCCGGAATTCTGACGTCATTTTTGCCAAAAATTTATATGGACGTCCGTTAAGACCTTAGCTATGGAGCATGTTGGCCCTGACGGCCAAAACGACCCATTTTCAAGGTCAAACGAGCCCAAAGAAGGTAAATCCCCATTTTGCTGATTTTTATGTGCTATAGTTAACCATCTTTTTTGTGATCCAGAATTCTGACGTTATTTTTGCCAAATATTTACATGGACGTCCGTTAAGACCTTAACTATGGAGTCAGTTGGTCACCACGGCAAAAACATGCCATTTTCATGGTCAAATGAGCCCTAAAGCAGGTAAACCTCCCATTTTGCCAATTTTTGTGTACTATAGTCCATAGAATTTTGGTGATCTGGATTTTCGACGTCAGTTTTGCCAAATATTTACGTGGACATCCGTTAAGACCTTAGCTATGGAGCCTGCTGGTCCTGATGGCCAAGGCAACCCGTTTTAAAGGACAAACGATCCCCCGAGCAGGTAAACCCCCCATTTTGCCAATTTTCGTGTGCTATTAGTCCATGGATTTTTGGTGATATGGAATTCCGACGTCATTTTTGCCAAAAATTTACATGGACGTCCGTTAAGACTTTAGCTATGGAACCAGTTGGCCTTGACAGCCAAAACGGCCCATTTTCAAGGTCAAACTATCCCCAGAGCAGGTAAACCGCCGATTTTACTGATTTTCGTGTGCTATAGTTCACAGTCTTTTTTGGTGTTTCAGAATTTCAACGTCATTTTTGCCAAAAATTTACATGGACGTCCATTAAGACCTTAGCTATGGAGCCAGTGGGCCCTGACGGCCAAGACGGGCCATTTTCAAGGTCAAACGAGCCCCAAAGCAGGTAAACCCCCTATTTTGCCAATTTTCGTGTGCTATATAGGCCATGGATTTTTCGTAATCCAGACATTCGACGTCATTTTTGCCAAAAATTTATATGGACGTCCATTAAAACCTCAGCTATGGAGCCAGTTGGCTATGACAACCAAAATAGCCAATTTTTGAGGTCAAACTAGCCCTAGAGAAGGTAAACCCCCCAATTTGCCAATTTTCATGTTCTATAGTTCACTAAAGTTTTTGGTGATCCACAATTCCGATGTTATTTTTTTCCAAAAAATTACATGGACGTCTATTAGACATTAGTTGTGGAGCCAGTTGGCCCTGACGGCCAAGACGGGCCATTTCCAAGGTAAAATCAGACCCAGAGCAGATAAACCCCCCATTTTGCCTATTTTCGTATTTTAATAGTCCATGTATTTTTGGTGATCCAGAATTCGACGTCATTTTTACCAAAACTTTACATGGATCTCCATTAAGGACTTAGCTATGGAGCAAGTTGGCCCTGACTGCCAAAAATACCCATTTTCAAAGTCAAACGAGCCCCAGAGCAGGGAAACCCCCCATTTTACCGATTTTCGTGTGCTAGAGTTCACCATCTTTTTTGGTGATTCAAAAATGTAACGTCATTTTTTCCAAAAATTTACATAGACGTCTGTTAGGACCTTAGCTTTGGAGCTGTTTGGTCACCACATACAAAACACCCCAAAATCAAGGTCAAACGAGCTCTAGAGAAGGTAAACCCCCCATTTTGCCGATTTTTGTGTCTTATAGTCCTTGGATTTTTGGTGATCCAGAATTCTGACTTCATTTTTGCCACAAATTTACGTGGACGTCCGTTAAGACCTTTGCTATGGAGCATGCTGGCCCTGACGGCCAAGGCAACCCATTTTAAAGGACAAACAAGCCCCCGAGCAGGTAAACCCCCTATTTTGTCAATTTTCGTGGGCTATAGTCCATGGATTTTTGGTGATATGGAATTCTGATGTCATTTTTGCCAAAAATTTACATGGACGTCCATTAAGACTTTAGCTATGGAGCAAGTTGGCCCTGATAGCCAAAACCGCCCATTTTTAAGGTCAAACTATCCCCAGAGCAGATAAACCCCTAATTTTACCGATTTTCGTGTGCTATAATTCACCATCTTTTTTGGTGTTCTAGAATTCCAACTTCATTTTTGCCAAAAATTTCCATGGACGTCCATTAAAACCTTAGATATGGAGCCAGTTGGCCCTGACGGCCAAAACGGCCCATTTTCAAGGTCGAACGAGCTCTAGAGAAGGTAAACACCCAATTTGCCAATTTATGTGTGCTATATTTCACCATCTTTTTTGGTGATCTGAAATTTCTCATTTTTGCCAAAAATTTACATGGACATCCGTTAAAACCTTAGCTATGGAGCCAGTTGGGACCAAAACGACCCATTTTCAAGGTCAAACTAGCCCAGTGCAGGTAAACCCCCCATTTTGCCAATTTTCGTGTACTATAATCCATAGATTTTTGGTGATCCGGACTTCCAACGTCATTTTTGCCAAAAATTTACATGGACGTTCGTTAAGACCTTCGCTATGGAGCCAGTTGGCCCTGACGGCCAAAACGGCCCATTTTCATGGTCAAACGAGCCCAGAGAAGGTAAATCCCCCATTTTGCCAATTTTTATATGCTATAGTTAAACCATCTTTTTTGGTGATCCAGAATTCTGACGTTAGTTTTGCCAAAAATTTACATGGACGTCTGTTAAGACTTTAATTATGGAGCCAGTTGGTCACCATGGCCAAAACAAGCCATTTTCAAGGTCAAACGAGCCCAGAGTAGGTAAACCTCCTATTTTGCCAATTTTTGTGTACTATAAGTCCATGGATTTTTGGCGATCCAGAATTCCGACGTCATTATTTTCAAATATTTACATGGACGTCCATTAAGATCTTAGCTATGGAGCAAGTTGGCCTTGACAGCCAAAACGGCCCATTTTAAAGGTCAAAAGAGCCCAGAGCAGGTAAACCCCCCATTTTGCCGATTTTCATGTGCTATAGTCCGTAGATTTTTAGTGATCTAGAATTCCGATGTCATTTTTGCCAAAAATTGACATGGACGTCCTATTAAGACCTTAATTATGGAGCTAGTTGGCCCTGACGGCCAAGGTGACCCATTTTAAAGGTCAAACGATCCCCGAGCATGTAAACCCCCCATTTTGCCAATTTTTGTGTGCTACAATCCATGGATTTTTGGTGATCTGGAATTCCGACGTCATTTTTGGTGATCTGGAATTCCGTTAAGACCTTAGCTATGGAGCCAGTTAGTTGTGACGACCAAGACGACCCATTTTAAAGGTCAAACTAGCCCTGAGAAGGAAACCCCCCATTTTACCCATTTGGTGATCCAGAATTCTGAAGTCATTTTTGCCAAAAATTTATGTGGACGTCCGTTAAGACCTTAATTATGGAGCCAGTTGGTCACCACGGCCAAAAAAGACCATTTTAAAGGTCAAACGAGCCCAGATCAGGTAAACCCCCTATTTTTCCAATTTTCGTGTGCTATAGTCCATGTATTTTTGGTGATCCAGCATTCCGACGTTAATCTTGCCAAAAATTTACATGAACGTCCGTTAAAATCATAGCTATGGAGCCAGTTAACCCTGACGGCCAAGATGACACATTTTCAAGGTCAACGAGCCCTAGAGCAGGTAAAAACCCCATTTTGCCGATTTTTGTGTGCTATAGTACATGGATTATTGGTGATCGGGACTTCTGACGTCATTTTTTCCAAAAATTTACATGGACGTCCGTTAAGACCTTAGCTACGAAGCAAGTTGGCCCTGACGACCAAAATGACCCATTTTCAAGGTCAAATGAGCCCTAGAGCAGGTAAACCCCCAATTTTGCCAATTTTCGTATTCTATAGTTCACCATCTTTTTTGGTGATCCAGAATTCCGATGTCATTTTTTGCCAAAAATTTACATAGACGTCCGTTAAGAGCTTAGCTATGGATCCAGTTGGTAACCACAGCCAAAACGGCCCATTTTCAAGGTCAAACGAGCCCCAGAGAAAGTAAACCCCATATTTTGCCGATTTTCGTGTGCTATATACCATGGATTTTAGGTGATCCGGAATTCCGACGTCTTTTTTTGGAAAATATTTACATGGACATCCGTCAATACCTTAGATATGGAGTTAGTTGGCCCTGACAGCTAAAATGGCCAATTTTCAAGGTCAAATGAGCCCCTAGGTAGGTAAAACCCCCATTTTGCCGATTTTCATGTGCTATAGTCCATGGATTTTTAATGATCAGGAAATCCAACGTCATTTTTATGAAATATTTACATGGACATCCGTTAAGACCTTAGCTATGGAGCCAGTTGGCCCTGACAGCCAAAACGACCCATTTTCAAAGTCAAACGATCCCCAGAGCAGGTAAACCCCCTATTTTCCCAATTTTCGTGTGCTATAGTTCACCATATATTTTGGTGATCTGGAATTCCGACGACATTTTTGCCAAAAAATTACATGGACGTCCGTTAAGTCCTTAAATATGAAGCCAGTTGGCCCTGACGGACAAAACAACTCATTTTCAAGGTTAAACGATCCCCAGAGTAGGTAAACCCCCCATTTTGCCGATTTTTGTGTGCTATAGTTTACAATCTTTTTTGGTGATCCATAATTCCGACGTTAATTTTGCCAAATATTTACATGGACGTCCATTAATACCTTAACTATGGAGCCAGTTGGTCACCACGGCCAAAACAACCCATTTTAAAGGTCAAACGAGCCCCAGAGCAGGTAAACCCCCCATATTGTCGATTTTCGTGTGCTATAGTCTATGGATTTTTGGTGATCTAGAATTACGATGTCATCTTTGCCTAAAACTTACATGGACGTCCGTTAAGACCTTAGCTATGGAGACAATTGGCCCAGACGGACAAAATGACACATTTTCAAGGTCAAACAATCTTACAGCAGGTAAACCCCCCATTTTACCGATTTTCGTGTGCTATAGTTCACCATCTTTTTTGGTGATCTAGAATTCCGACGTCATTTTTGCCTAAAATTAACATGGACGTCCGTTAAGACCTTAGCAATAGAGCTAGTTAGCCCTGAGGGCCAAAACGACCCATTTTCTAGGTCAAAGAGCCCTAGAGCAGGTAAACCACCCATTTTGCTGATTTTCGTATTCTATAGTTCACCATCCTTTTTGGTGATCCAGAATTCTGACGTTATTTTTACCAAAAAATTACATAGACGTCCGTTAAGACCTTTGTTATGGAGCCAATTAGCCCTGACAGCCATGACGATCCATTTTCAAGGTCAAACGAGCTCCAGAGCAAGTAAATCCCCCATTTTGCCAATTTTCGTGTGCTATAGTTCGCCATCTCTTTTGGTGATCCGGAATTCTGATGTCATGTTTCCCAAAAATTTGCCATGAAGTCCATTAAGACCTTAGCTATGGAACCAATTATACCTGACAACTAAAACAGCCCATTTTAAAGGTCAAACGAGCCCCAGAACAGGTAAACCCCCCATTTTGTCGATTTGTGTGTGCTATAGTCCATCGATTTTTGGTGATGCAGACGTCATTTTTGCCAAAAATTTACATGGACGTTCGTTAAGACCTTAACTATGGAGCCAGTTGGCCCTGACGACCAAAATGGCCCATTTTCAAGGTCAAACAAGCCTAGGCCAGGTAAACTCCCCATTTTGCCAATTTTTGTGTGGTATAGTTCACCATCTTTTTTGGTGATGCACAATTATAACATCATTTTTGCCAAAAATTTACATAGACGTCTATTTAGACCTTAGCTATTGAGTCATTTGTCCCTGACGGCCAAAATGGCCCAGTTTCAAGGTCAAACGTGCCTCGGAGCAGGTAAACCTCCTATTTTACCAATTTTTGTGTGTTATAGTCCATGGATTTTTGGTGATCCATAATTCTGTCATCATAATTGCCAAAAATTTACGTGGACATCCGTTAAGACCTTAGCTATTGAGTCATTTGTCCCTGACGGCCAAAATGGCCCAGTTTCAAGGTCAAACGAGCCCTAGAGTAGGTAAACCCCCCATTTTATCGATTTCTTTTGTGCTATAGTTCACCATCTTTTTTTGTGATCCAAACTTCCGATGTCATTTTTACCAAAAATTTACATGGATGTTCAGTAAGACCTTAGCTATGGAGCCAGTTGGCCATGACAACCAAAATGACCCATTTTCAAGGTCAAACGAGCCCAGAGTAGGTAAACCCCTCATTTTGCAAATTTTTGTGTGCTATAATCCATGGATTTTTGGTGATCCAGAATTTCGACGTCATTTGTGAAAAACATTTACATGTATGTCCGTTAAGACCTTATCTACGGAGCCAGTTGGCATTGACGGCCAAAACGGCCCATTTTCAAGGTCAAACGAGCCCCGGAGCAGGTAAACCCTCCATTTTACCGATTTTCGTATCCTATATTTCACCATCATTTTTGGTGATCCGAATTCCAATGAAATTTTTGCCAAAAATTAACATGGACATCCGTTAAGACCTTAGCTATAGAACCAGGTTATAATCACAACCAAAACGGCCCATTTTCAAGGTTAAACAAAACCCAGATCAGGTAAACCTCGTATTTTACCGATTTTTGTGTGCATTGGTCCATGGATTTTTGGTGATTCGGACTTTCGATGTCAATTTTGCCAAAACTTTACATGGACATCCGTTAAGACCTTAGCTGTGGAGCCAGTTGGCCCTGACGGCCAAACGACCCATTTTCAAGGTCAAACGATCCCAAGAGCAGGTAAACCCCCCATTTTGCTGATTTTTGAGTGCTATAGTCAATGAATTTTTGGTGATCCAGACTTTCGACATCATATTTGCCAAATATTTACATGGACGTCTATTAAACCTTAGATACGTAGTCAATTGGCCCTGACAACCAAAATGACCCATTTTCAAGGTCAAAGGAGCCCAGAGCAGGTAAACCCATTATTTTGCCGATTTTCATGTTCTATAGTTCACCACCTTTTTTGGTGATCCGGAATTCCAATGTCATTTTTACCAAATAATTACATGGACGTCCGTTAAGAGGTTAGCAATGGAGCCAATTGGTAACCACGGCCAAAACAACCCATTTTCAAGGTCAAACGAGCCCCAGAGCAGGTAAATCCCGTGTTTTGCTGATTTTCGTGTGCTATAGTCCATGAATTTTTGGTGAGCCAGAATTCCGACATCAGTTTTGCCAAAAATTTACATGGACGTCTGACAAGACCTTAGCTTTGGAGCTAGTTGGTCGTGACAGCAAAAACGGCCCATTTTCAAGGTCAAACGAGCCACAAAGCAGGTAAACCCCTTATTTTGCCGATTTTCATGTGCTATAGTCCATGGATTTCTGGTGATCCAGAATTCCGATGTCATTTTTTCCAAAAATTTACATGGATATCCGTTAAGATCTTAGCTATGGATCCAGTAGGACCTGACAGCTAAAACGGCCCATTTTCAAGGTCAAACGAGCCCAAAGCAAGTAAACCCCCCATTTTGCCGATTTTCGTGTGATATAGTTCACCATCTTTTTTTGTGATCCAGAATTCCGACGTCATTTTTGCCAAAAAATAACATGGCATCCGTTAAGACCTTAGATATGGAGCCAGTTGGCCCTGAAGGCCAAGGCGACCTATTTTAAAGGTCAAACGATCCCTCGAGCAGGTAAATCCCCCATTTTGCCAATTTTCGTGTGATATAGTCCATGATTTTTAATGATACGAAATTCCGACGTCATTTTTTCAAAAAAACTATATCGACGTCCGTTAAGACTTTAGCTAGGGATCCAGTAGGCCATGACAGCCAAATTGGCCCATTTTCAAGGTCAAACGAGCCCAGAGCAAGTAAACCCCCTATTTTGCCAATTTTCGTGTGATATAGTTCACCATAGTTTTTGGTGTTCCAGAATTCTGACGTCATTTTTGCCAAATATTTACATGGATGTCCATTAAGACCTTACCTATGGAGCTAGTTGGCCCTGACGGCCAATTTTCATGGTCAAACGAGCCCAGAGCAGGTAAACACCCCGATTTGCCAATTTTCGTGTGCTATGTCCATGGATTTTTGGTGATCCAGACTTCCGATGTCATTTTTGCCAAACATTTACATGGACGTCCGTTAAGACCTTAGCTATGGAACCAGTTGGCCGTGATGACCAAAACGGCCCATTTTCAAGGTCAAACGAGCCCAGAGCAGGTAAACCCCTCATTTTGCCAATTTTTGTGTTTTATAGTTCACCATCTTTTTTGGTGATTCAGAATTATGACATCATTCTTGCCAAAACTTTACATGAACGTTCGTTAAAACCTTAGATGTGGAACCAGTTGACCCTGATGGCCAAAACGGCCCATTTTTTAGGTAAAACGAGCCCATAGCAGATAAACCTCCCATTTTGCCGATTTTTGTGTGCTAGTCCATGGATTTTTAGTGATCCAAAATTCCGACGTCATTTTTGCCAAAAATTTATATGGACATCTGGTAAGACCTTAGCTATGAAGACAGTCGGTAACCATGGCAAAAACGGCCCATTGTCAAGTTCAAACGAACCCAGAGAAGGTAAACCCCCTATTTTTCTGATTTTTTCGTGTGTTGTAGTCTATGGATTTTGGTGATCCAGAATTCTTACATCATTTTTGCCAAATATTTAGATGGACGTCCATTAAGACCTTAGCTAGGGAGCCAGTTCGCAATGATGGCCAAAACGTCCCATTTTCAAGGTCAAACGAGCCCCAGAGCAGGTAAAACCCCCATTTTACTAATTTTCGTGTGCAATAGTTCACCATCTTCTTTGGTGATCCAGAATTCTGACGTCATTTTTGCCAACAATTTACATGGACATCCGTTAAGATCTTAGCTATGAAGCCAGTTGTCCCTGACGGTCAAGACGACCCATTATCAAGATCAACCTAGCCCCAGAGTATGTAAACCCCCCTATTTTGCCAATTTTCGTGGGCTATGGTCCATAGATTTTTGGTGATCCAGAATTTCGATGTCATTTTTGCCAAAAATTTACATGGATGTCCGTTAAGACTAGCTATGGAGCCAGTTCACCCTGACAACCAAAACGGCTATTTTCAAGGTCAAACGATCCCTAGAGCAGGTAAACCCCTATTTTGCCGATTTTCGTGTGCTATAAGTCCATGAATTTTTGGTGATCCATATTTTGATGTCATTTATGCCAAAATTTTACATGGACGTCCGTTAAGACCTCAGTTATGGAGCTAGTTGGCACAGACATCCAAAATAGCCCATTTTCAAGGTCAAATGAGACCCAGAGTAGTTAAACTCCCCATTTTGCCGATTTTCGTGTGCTATAGTTCACCATATTTTTTGGTGATCCAGAATTCCAACGTTATTTTTGCCAAAAATTTACATGGATGTCTGTTAAGACCTTAACTATGGAGCCAGTTGGCCCTGATAGCCAAAATGGCCCATTTTCAAGGTTAAACGAGCCCTAGAGCAGATAATCTACCCATTTTGCCAATTTTCGTGTGCTATAGTCAATGAATTTTTAGTGATCCAGAATTCCGACGTCATTTTTGCCAAAAATTTACATGGTCGTTCGTTAAGACCTTAACTATGGAGCCAGTTGGTCACCACGGACAAAACAACCCATTTTCATGGTCAAACGAGCCTAGAGCAGGTAAATCCCCAATTTTGCCAATTTTCGTGTTCTATAGTTCGTGGATTTTTGGTGATAAAAAATTACGACGTCATTTTTGCCAAAAAATTTACATGGACAACCATTAAGACCTTAGCTATGGAGCCAATTAGGCCTGACGGCCAGAACAACCCATTTTCAAGGTCAAACGAGCCCTAGAGAAGGTAAAACTCCATTTTGCCTATTTACGTGTGCTATATTTCACCATTTTTTTTGGTGATCCAGAATTTCGATGTAATTTTTGCCAAATATTTACATGGACATCCGTTAAGACCTTAGCTATGGAGCCAGTTGGCCCTGACTACCAAGACGGCCATTTTCAAGGTCAAACGAGACCCAGTGCAGGTAAACCCCACATATTTCCGATTTTCGTGTGCTATAGTTAACCATCTTTTTGGCGATCAAGAATTCTGAAGTTATTTTTGCCAAAATTTTACATGGACGTCCGTTAAGACATTAATTATGGAGCCAGTTGGTCACCACGGCCAAAGAAGGCCATTTTCAAGGTCAAACGAGCCCAGAGCAGGTAAACCTCCCATTTTGCCAATTTTTGTGTGCTATAGTCCATGGATTTTTGGTGATCCAGAATTCCGATTTCATTTTTGCCAAAAATTTACATGGACGTCCATTAAGACGTTAGCTATGGAGCCAGTTGGCCCTGACGGCCAAAACGACCCATTTTAAAGGTCAAAAGTGCCTCAGAGCAGGTAAACCCCCAATTTTGCCGATTTTCATGTTTTATAGTTCGTGCATATTTGGTGATCTAGAATTCCGACGTCATTTTTGCCAAAAATTTACATGGACGTCCGTAAGACCTTAGCTATGGACCCAGTTGGACCTGACAGCCAAGGCGACCAATTTTAAACGTCAAACGAGATCTCGAGCAGGTAAACCCCCCATTTTGCCAATTTTTGTGGGCTATATAGTCCATGGATTTTTGGTGATCAGGAATTCCGATGTCATTTTTGCCAAAAATTTACATGGACGTCCATTAAGACTTTAGCTATGGAGCCAGTTGGCCCTGACAGCCAAAATGGTCCATTTTCAAGGTCAAACTATCCCTAGAGCAGGTAAACCACCGATTTTGCCGATTTTTGTGTGCTATAGTTCACCATCTTTTTTGGTGTTGCAGAATTTCGATGTTATTTTTGCCAAAAATTTACTTGGACGTCCTTTAAGACCTTATCTATGGAGCCAGTTGGCCCTGACGGCCAAGACGGGCCATTTTCAAGGTCAAACGAGCCGTAGAGCAGGTAACCCCCATTTTGTCGATTTTCGTGTGCTATAGTCTATGGATTTTAGGTGATCCGGACTTTTAATGTCATTTTTGCCAAAAATTTATAAGGACGCGCACTAAGACATTAGCTACGAAGCCAGTTATCCGTGACGACCAAAACGACCCATTTTCAAGGTCAAATGAGCCCTAGAGCAGGTAAACCCGCATTTTTTCCAATTTTCATGTTCTATAGTTCACCATCTTTTTTGGTGATCCGGCATTCCGACGTCATTTTTGCCAAAATTTTACATGGACGTCCATTAAGACCTTAGCTATGGAGCCACTTTACCCTAACGGCCAAGATTGTAATGACCCGAGAGCACCCCCTAGTTGTTACCGACGTATTCGACCTCTCGGAAGTCTTATACAAGCCCTTAGCATTCATCATAGCATTATCATAGAAAAATAACGGAAAATTTACAACTTTTTCATAATATAAGACAAGACTTAAAAGTCCTCATTTAAACCTTTAATACAAAATCGGAATATTACGTCTCAAGGTAGCCATCTTAAAAACACGACTACAACACAAGAGGGACACATCCCCTACAATACAAAAGAAACTACTATCTAGTACATTGAACTTAATGAAACTCTTTAAACATAAAGGTCCTTGAATCTTTAAGGACACACCCGAACTTGGGAATAGTAAGCCAAGCTCATCACTTCAAAGAAACGTCCTTTAGCCGCCACCACCTACACTTGGTGTAAAAAGATGAAGAAGAATGGTGTTAGTACAAGAATGCACTAAGTATGATAACCATGCAAAAACATGCTTTTAAAAGGACATTTAGTTGTAAACCATGCATCATGCCTTTTTAGAGAAACTTCATGAACCTTTAACACATTAGGCACAATATAAACCACATATATCATCATACACATGGAAACCATTCATAATAGCACATAAAGCCACTTATAACATTTTAGGCACATTCAATGCATACAATACATTACCTTCCTCTTTAT
>JAJOOS010024244.1:0-10033 GCA_029582725.1 Solanum chiquidenum
TATATGGAAATTACAATTATAGGTGTTTCCGTAGCACATTTTTAAGAACTTTTTGGGTCAAATTCAAATATAATCATTTCATTAGTTCTCGACTCCAAACTCACATATGAGGCTCTAGTTTCACTCTATCATTTTCTGAGTCGTTACATGAATCATATTGGATCACGTAAGACTAATCTGTAACATACATGCCCAACATAAAAACATGGAAAACTAGGTGGATAACTTAAAATACTTGAGGTAAAGCAAACTCATAAGCAACCTCACTTACCATCCGAAGGATTTTAAAATGCCCAATATATGTGGGGCTAAGCTTGACCTGCCACCTAAACCTAATTACTCCCTTCATTGGTGAAAGACAGAGAAAAACCTGAATACCAATGAAAAACCTTAAAGGTCGACATCGACGATCAACATAACCCTGGTGCCTACTCTGGGATTCGCCAAGCCTGCCCTAAATTTGCCTCACCTCGTCCAAGACATCCTGAACTAAGTAAGTACCACATTGTATAGTCTCTATAAACTTAAAAACTGGAGAGAGAAAATGCCTTCGATATAAGGCCTTGAACAAATCCATCTAAGTGCTACAGTTGTAGTTGTTGTTGTACGCAAAATCCATCAAAGGCAAAAACTTGTCCCACTTACCTCCTTAACTCCAAAACAAAGGCCTAAAACATATCCTCAAAACGCTGAATAATATGCTCCAACTGACCACAGTCTATGCGTGGAAAGTTTTAATAAGGTCTACATGAGTTCCCAACTGCTCCTAAAATGTCCTCAGAAAGCTATAAGTTAACTAACCACCCGATCGAGTATAATGGAGAAAAACACACCATGAATATAATACACCTCTAGAATATAGATAGTGGTCAACCTCGGTGCTGAATGAAGAATGAATAGGGAAGAAGTGTGCTGACTTGGTCAATCAATCAATGATAACCCAAATGTTTTCAAAACCACTAGAAGTCTGAGGGAAGCCTATGAAAAATTCCTTGGGGATGCAATCCCACTTCCACTTCGAAATGGGTAATCTTTGAAAGCCACCACCAAGTCTCAAATTCTCGGCCTTCACCTGCTGGCAACACATGCAACACGACTGTTGGTATTTATGCAGTTTTGATGATTGATAAAGAAAGATGAAACACGTTAGTCAACATGGTCCAAATGTGCTCTGTCACGAGTAGTTGAATTCAGAAAAGCTTTTAAGATGAATAAAGACAATAGTTCAGAAATAAAGGAATGAATAATGATAATTTCGTGATAAAGCCCAAGGAAGTAAACATATGATGAATTGAAGATAATGAATCAATGAGTTCGATTTGAAGAAGGAGTCTAAAGAGGCAAGAAGTTTTAATTGAAGAAGGAGTATCACTTAAAGTAGAACTCTTCAAGTTACTGCTGAATTGAAGTGTTGGAACTCGACTATAATGCAAAAGAATCAGTGAATGTAATTTGAAAAAGAAGTGTGAATAAGCAACGAGTTTGAATTGAAGAAGGAGTCTTACTTGAAGTAGAACTCTAAGTCAAGAGAGTTCAAGTCAATGAGGAGTTTGAAGTGAACAATAACTCTATGATGAATTGTGCTTAAATAGAGGTGATATCATTCAATATACTTGTACACTTACAGAGAAAAAAGGAGCAATAAAAAAATTGACTCTGCAAATGCTACCATCAAACTGAAGGAACACACAAAAGGAACGCACCGAAGAACTTGGTCCTTTTACAGAGGTTATGTGTTAGGAGGTTTTCTTTGTGATTAGGTCTTGTTGTAATATTAGTTTCATGAGTTATAAATTGAGTTAGGTGTGTTGTCTTTAGGTTGTATAACTCGAAGATTTGGGAACATATACCTTGGGAGGTTTGTGTTAAGTTTAGGTATTATAGTTCTTAATTCATTAGGTTACATAGGCTTGCAATCTATTTTCTGTGGAGGCTTAGTGATTTAGTGAAGTTGAAATTAAGCTCTGTAGGGGTACATGTTGTGGATTTTTACACCTTTTGCGTAAGATGTTTTCCACGTATAAATACTAGTTTTTTACTTACTATCCTTACTGCCTTGCTTGAACATGTTAGCCAACCTATTTCACACTTAGGGAAAAAGTTAAAATCAGTAAATTACTAGGTCATGCAGACTAAAAGGATACAAAGTCTGCAATATTTCTCCTCATGTCGCTCCAATAATAGTGGTACCTCAAATCATGATACATCTTCGTGCTGTCCGGATGTATAAGGTACCAAGAGTCATGCGACTCGCATAGTATCATCTCAATCAATCCCCCAACTCCCGAAACACAAATTCAGCCGGCAAACCTCAAAGTCGCATCTGAATCTATAGTACCCTAACTGGCATCACAACTAATACTCGGTCTCAAAGCACTATCATAGTCTCATCCTCAAACTGAAGACCACAGATCCTATCAGGCAGGGATGAGTGAACTCCCACATAGGCTAAGACATGTTTAAAGTCTTAAATAACCAATTGAATCATCTTATTAGCTATGGACTGAATGTACAAAGGTAAAGGCCACCACATAATAGACAGGAAGGCTAAACTACCCATACTCATTGCCTTCCAGCTCAATAAGTCTACTACAACATTCATCTTTCTTGGATGATAGAGAATGGAATGGTCATAGTCCTTTAAAAGCTCAATATATTGATGCTGCCTTGAATTAAGTTCCTTTTGGATCAGTAATGTACTGAAAATTCACGTGATTAGTGCAGATCTCACAAAAAACTCAATTTTGGTAGTGCCTTAAGATCTTAAGAAAGAAAACTACGACCACCAACTCCAAGTCATGTGTGAGGTATAGTTGCGCTTATGAAACTTAAGTTTCCTCGACGCATAAGCAATAAACTGGTCATGCTACATAAGTACACAACCCAAACCAATGTCGCATAAGTAACAATTACTATGTAGATCTCGCAACAAACTTAATTCAGGCAGTACATCAAGATCTTAAGCATGAAAACTATCACCGCCAACTCCAAGTCATGGGTGGGCTAGTTACGCTTATGCAACTTAAGTTTCCTCGATACATACGCAATAACCTAGTCATGTTGGATCAATACATAACCCAAAAAAATGTCTGACAAGTCATGATATAGCATGATGCCCTCGCCCTCAACTGGAAGATGCAATATAGATGTGGTGGTCATCAACTCCTTGAGCTTTCGAAAGCTCACTGGAACTTTTCAAACCACTCAAAAGGAACACCAAGATGAGTCAATGAGGATAGTGGTACTCCAGTAGTGTAGTAGCCCTATACAAATCATCTATGGAAGCCTGCTAATCTGATGAAGCTTCGAATCTGAGTAACCAAAATGGGTCTCGCCTAGTTATAAATAGCCTCAGTCTTTGCCTGATCTACCAAAATGCCATCCTTTGACACGACATTCCCCAAAAATGCTATAAACTAAAAAAACTCACATTTTGAGAACTTGGCATAAGGTCTCTCATCTCTCAAAGTTTGGACCACAATGCTCAAATGTTTCTCTTAGTCTCTCCTGTAGTGCGAGTATACAATGATGTCATCTATGAATACTATGACCAAAAATTAAGATACAGCCTGAACACCCACATTATCAAGTCGATAAAGGCGGCAAGGGCATTAGGAAATCCAAAAGACATCCCAAGGAAGTCATAGTGGTCCTATCTAGTCCTAAATGTGGTCTTAGGGATGTTTGTTGCCTTAGTTCTAAATTGATGGTAACCGGACTTCAGATCAATCTTAAAAAACATTGTGGCACCCCAAAGCTGGTCATATGTATCAGGCATCTTAGGAATTGGGCATCGACTCTTCATCGTAAGCTGCCTATAATCAATACACATGCGCATCATAACATCCTCCTTCTTCAAAAAAGAGAATAGGAGCGCCCTAAGGTGATATACTTGGTCTGATGAATCCCTTACCCAGGAGATCCTGAAGATGAACACTGAGCTTCTTAAGCTTTGCATGAGCCATCCGATATGTCAAAGTAGATATAGTTGGGTACCCTGTTGAAACTCAATAAGGAAGTCATATAACGCTTTAGGGTAGGAAAGGTAGATTAGCATGAAAAACACCGAGAAAGTCACAGACTGTTGGAACTGACTTGACTTGAAGGGCCAC
Organism: Solanum chiquidenum; assembly: GCA_029582725.1. Taxonomy (NCBI): domain Eukaryota; kingdom Viridiplantae; phylum Streptophyta; class Magnoliopsida; order Solanales; family Solanaceae; genus Solanum; species Solanum chiquidenum. The sequence continues at coordinate 4,113 of JAJOOS010024244.1, forward strand.
CCTACTCACATTAAGCATTTACTTCAAATAAGATAAACACTTTCTATTAACTAGTCTCTGAGCCCAAATAAAAGTGACAACTTCAACAGGTATGCTACAATGTGAGCCCTACCACACCTCAAGGAAACACCTTGAATGGCTAAGGTAACAATCCTACAGAAGAAATCTATGATCTCACAGTACGGGATAACCACTTTATGACAATAATTACATCATAGTCAAGCATATCAAGTAGTATAAGGTGAGCCCAGGTGTCACGCCCCTCTATTGCCACCAAGCAAGATCAAAACACTTGACCCACCACTAAAAAATCATCCACGAGGGACGATTATATAGAGACGAGGCTAATGAAATAAGAGAATCATACATGTGATCACATCGTCCAATGACAAAGCATCCTTCCGTGTGTGATGTTTCTGACACTTACTTTGGTCTATTGCTGGAGTTTCTGGTTGTGGATGTTGTAGAGCTACCTATGGAGTGGGATCAATCTGCCTATGCAAAGGGAAATCTCTGTCCTAATGATCAAACTCTCCAAAATAAAAAAATATCTGAAGATGATCGTCTCTTAGAAGATTGGCCACAATGACCTAATGCACATCACTGACACCTATCTCAACTCTAACTTGAGCCAAACTCATTCTTATTATATCAGTCACCCTCTAAAGCCCTTAATGATGTCTGAACTGGCCGGCTGGACTGGCCCTGTTGAAATCTCTTTAACGTCTTATAATAAGAGTCTCTACACCTTGAATGGAACCTCCTGTAATTACCCTTATACCTAGCTCTCTTATCGTTGCCCGCATTGGCCTTACAAAGAAGTTGCTCAATTGTGCAGGCATGATCAACTACATCAAGAAAGGTATGGCCCCAGGAGACTCTAGACCAGGTCTCAATCTGTAGCTACAGTCTCAAGCCATGAACAATGCACATAACTCTCTCCTCCTTAGTAGGTAGGATCATAGTAGCATCGTAGGAACGCTTTTGAAACCTCACCTTATACTCTAATACAATCATGGAGCCTTGCTCTAAGCTACAAAATGGACACCAGAGACAATCTCTGACATTGTAGGGCATGAACCTGACCAAGAAGGCCTAAAAAAACTCTTTCCAAGTGACCAGTGGAGACCTAGTTGTCTTGGTCTCTATGAGGGTACACCACTACTGATTGGATGGCCCATCCAGTTGATAAGAAGTGAAGTCGACTCCTCTCGACTCTATTGGGCTCAATGGATAAAGTCTCTCCCAACAGATAGTAAGAAACTCATGGGCATTCTCACCCACAACCTAGAAAACCTCAGAGGGTAAAGTCTGAGGATCAATCCAAGCATTGTTTGCTCCTCTAGCGGTATAGCTTCGGCGGTAGTCATGGGCTAGGAACCCCAGGTTGTACCTGGACCTGAGGTGTCTTTTCTGCAGTCTGTCCCGGTGATGTTGGTGCAGTTGCAGCTACACCAGGGACCTGCTACATGCCCTCAAGTACAATCAAATGTTGTGTAAAGGCTTCTTGAAGATTTGGAGCCATAGATGCGTGGATTGTGACTGGGTTGGCCTAAGTCCCACCTATTGAAATGGAACTCGAGCTGCTACGAGGTTTGTTTCTAGCTCCCGATTCCTCTCTGTCTAGGCCTGGGGATGCACCCCTAGCCGGAAATAAAGATATACCCTTACCTCGAGCTGTTGTGCAGCACATACGAGTCATTCCTCAAAAAAAGTGAAACAATTGAGAATTCATGAAACAAATACACAGACACTGCATAGAAGTGATACAAAATATAGAAAGCTCCTCAAGACACCATATTGCCTCCTAAAGATAGGATACAGATGTCTCGGTACCGATTTATAGGATTGTACGATGTATAAGCTATGTACAAGTGAGGCCATCAAACCTGACGCTCTAATACAATCTTCCCATGACTCAATTCCTCGAGTCATGATGGAACCTACTATAACCCAACAGTAGGTAAGCCAACCGGTAACACAGAACATCAAGTAATGAGTTTAAAGGTAGAAAAAAATAGAAACTATACTAAAACAATGAGACAAGATGGAAACAGAAAAAAACCAAACTATATTAAAAAGATACTTCCCAGAACATAGAAGTCATAGATCCAGAGTTGGGCTAATCAAAAGAGTACAAGTACCAAAAGTCGACAAAAAGAAGCTATCTCATAAAGCAAAAGACTAACTATACAATTCTTAGAAGGATATAAGTAAGTCCAGGACGCCAAGTGCTCACCCTCATCTTCGATCCAAAAATTGTTGCTGGCACGAACGGTCACCATTGGCTGCTAGTACTGGGACATGCATCACAAACATATAAAGAGTGCACCGTGAGTTCCAAAACAATGGTACTTAAGAGGCATAATAGGTCCACAAAGAAATAAAGGTAAAGACGATATGAAAATATAGAATCTAGATAGAAATAGAGGTCAAAGAAGAGTTTAAAAGAAAGCACACAATAGTACGAAAAGTATATCTGAGTATAACTAAACTAAACCTAACTGGACCTCATTAACGTAGAAGGTACACCCACTCACAATTTTATGTAAAATCAAAACAAACCCCTCATAAACCCGATAGGCACATAGAAAAGCTAAATCTACAAAAACAAAGTATCGCAACAAATATCCAATAGGAACAAGTCGAACCTCGAACCCAAATATAAAATAAATAGGGCCACCTAGATAGTCAGTAAACTCCTAGCGGGGTTAGCCACCCAACTAGAAGAAGTTAATTTGGTGTGTAACTATACCAAAGCCTGGCCGCCCAACTAGTAAATAAACTCCTAGACTGTCAGCCGCCAAGCTAGAAAGAGTAAATCTGGTTGCTTGTTAACTATGCAAAAGATCTCATCAAAGGCAATCAATATATAAAAGCACCAGAATGGAACAATGTCCAATCACAAACAAATAAAAAAGGCTCCAAGCCCGCACCACTCCAATCCCAAGTCGCCAATAAAGCACGAAACCTCCGGAATAACAATGGGACCTTAAAAATATGGAGAGTTAATAGTATCTAGAAAAAGCTTAAACAACTCCTAAATGAAGGCTCGTTCTATCAGACTCAACTCTAGTACTCTAGTCTACGGGAGGCTAATCTATCCAAAAAGACGATGGAGAAGAAACAAAGCCTAATGGACACAAGATCCGCAAGTCTAAGGCAACACTAGCCTAATACTAGACTAACGTCACACATTCTTCAACATAACAAATAACAACATACAAGTCAATTGAGAAGATAGAATTAGAGCATATAATCCCCAACTACCATGGTACTACACCCGAAGTAGAGTCGATCAAACCTAAAATATGTTATCTAGGAAGGGATGTAACGACCCTCAAAATGAAGTAGGATAAAGTAGAGCCTCACATGGGTTTTATGCATTAATAACTTGTTAAAATAATGAGGAATAGCCTTTTAAGTCAGTTTTAAAGAGTTTGGAAGTTAAACGTTCGGGTACGACTCCCTGGGACCACCCTAAGGGTCCCCGAGGAGGACCCCAACCCTTGGCCAAACAAGCTGCAAAGGCAACTTGCAAGTTGTGCATGGAGGGAGTGGCTCCGCGTCGCGGACTTGCTCCACCAATGGCCAAAAAGTGGCTCCGCATTGCGGAGACACCGCAGACTCTATTGTCTCAGAATTTAATATCTAGAAACTTGTGGGAACACCTCCGCGTCGCGAACTTGATCCCCGATGAAATCTGCGAAAATTAAACTTAAGTTTGACTTGTTTAAAAGGTCCAACTAAGTTAGGGGTATTTTGGGTACTTTGGAGAATTATTATAAGTGGTTATTCTACCTATTTTAGGATATTTTAAGTTGGTTAAAACCCCAAAACCTAGAATTAGACCCCATTCTTCAAATTGACCCTTCCCTCTCAAAAATACATTCTCTCAAAACTCCATTGAAGACCTTGATGAAGCTCAAGCTAGAAGATGGGTTTTCAAATGATTTCTTATTCAATTTCATGGGTCTTCAATAATTAAGGTATGGTAACTCTTGATCCTTGAATAACCTCTCATTCAAGGAGTTCTATCAAATATTTTCAAAAGTGATTCAAAGACCAAAATTTCCAATTTTCAATCTAAACATGGGTACTTTGTCAAAAGATTTTCTAAATCATTCTATTGATGAATTAATGTGGAATTAAGTTTTTTAAGATAATTTTCAAAGGAATTCTTGAAGAACCCATGATCTCCAAATTCTCAAAAATTGGCCTATGATGTGGGTCTTTGTGAATATGATCTTTATTGGTGAAAATATGTTTAGATTAGATTGTATTGATGTTTACTATGATTATATATACTTATTCATGCTGAATTGTTGGTATAATGATGAGTTGAGAATTATGTCCTTATGGGCAAAGTTATGGGTTGATCCCTTTGTTTATAGAATTGTACTTAGATTATGTTTATGTTATTGAATTACATTGTTGATTCCTATTGCTATCTATGTCAATTAATTATGAATTTTTGAGGATTGATCCATGGTGATCATGGCTTGGAGAATTGGTAAGTTGACCTAACTTCTAGTCTATAGTATGAGAATTGATGTTGTGTGGTTTGGTACACTTATGCTGGCGGTGTTTGCTTCTTGTATATCTATGCATGTTGAGATCATGGCCTTGAAGGAAATAGATGTGAAGTGAATTGATGCTTATGATGCATATGTTTACGAAGTTGTGCTATGAATGTTATGTATGAAATCCTCAATGCTAGCATGATGTTTAAAGTGTGTTGATGATGAGGAGTATAATGTGAATGATAATGTTACGGATAAGGTGTGGTCTACATGGTTGATTAGGTTAGGTACTATTGTTGAATAACCCTTACCTATATGATCCCTATTTGAATGTGTGATCATATAGATGTTAGGGTACCTATTCAATGTTGAATGTGTCCTTGTTTCCTATGATGAAGTGTGGGTGTGTGGTCTAGAATCCCTAAGGGCTTTATATGTGAATTGCTCATGATTTGGGGACAATGTGAATGTGTTGTGATCCCTTGAAGGGAAGTTCACTCAATATCAATGATATTGCTATTATATCACTATGAGGACCAAAATTCACACACACACACTCTACATGTATAGCTATGAATATGATGTGTTATGAATATATGTGTTGTATAAAGGTATTTATGTGAAAGGCTTTCTCACATATGTACACACACACATGAATGAATGAATAAGATTTATGATAATCTAGTGAAAGTGAGTCTCTTGAAAGGTTTCCTCAATTGTACTCTAAACTAGACTATGTTATGAATATGCTATGACTATGTGAAAGGTCATTCTCACATAATGTAGGTTCTATGATGAAAGGTCATTCTCATCTTAGAAACCTTTGAGGTATACGATATGAGGGATTAAGTCCCTAAAGCCTATTTTTATGAACTAATGTTAAATAAAGGCTTAAAGATGTTTAAAAAGGGAGTTGGAGCTTAACACCGGCTGAACATGAAAAATGAGAGTGGGGGCTTCACGTTTAGCAAATCCAACTTCCCACAAGAGAACCTTCACGTTTAGCAAGTCCGGGTTCCCAACGTAGATGTTGTCTCATGAGATGGAAGCCTCCACACTTAGTAAGTCAAGGTTTTCTAGTAGCAATCTCCTTGTTCCATAACTACGTGCCCCCGTAGGTCTTAGCTTAGTGGATCTACTAGATAGCTAATATGTATGTAGGTCCTACTTTGGAAAGTAGTACCCTCTCTTTCCGGTGTGGAAGTAGAACACCGGATTCCATGTAGCTCAGATGGTCTATGTAGGTTATGACAATGTCTCCCGAAAGTTAAGAAATGAACTAAGATAAGAATATGAACTCTAGTCATGATTTCTTAAAGAGTTACTTAGTGTAGGTAGGACTATGGACCCTACTTATGCATTGCACAAGTGGACTCTAAGGGAGGTTATGATTAGGCT
>JAJOOS010024246.1:0-11432 GCA_029582725.1 Solanum chiquidenum
GGGGAATAACGTAATTAAAATGTCCCGTCATGCACTAGTAAAAAATAAGAAAAAAATTATCGATATAAGATATTTATATCAAATCAATAAATATATAATTATATATATATAGAAACTTCTACATTAGAGATTATACACATATAACTAATGTAGGAAAACTATTTAAAATAACAGACCTAATAGGACTATAAGTGAATAATGTAATTAAAAAGTCTTGTTTGCACTAATCAAAAAGAAAGTTTACTCATATAAGATATTTAGATCTAACCAATGGTTATTTACATACGTACTTTTATTTCTTAAATTATATTAAAGTGAATTAACTTAGTATAAACACCAAAAATGAATACGTATTTACCTGCTAATGAAATGTTGAGCTCATTTGGTGTCTTTTCCTAAATTAAAAAATTAATACTTTTTATCTTTTTTTCAACGAGGGCGGACATTGATTAGAAAGTTACATTATAAAAATGAAACAATGATTGACAAAAAGGACTAAAACCTAATGAAAACCACAAAAAAAATGAAATATATAGTATAGTATTTTTTTGGCAAATGTATACCATTATAGAAAGATTGCCCTGCAGTTTTTTATTAATAATAAAATAGAAATTCTCAACGTGAATAATACAAGTATAGTGGTTAAGTCCTACCTTATTAAATCTAATGAGATAATAATTAAAAAATAATTATTTGTTCTTAATATGTTAAAAGTGATTAGTAAAAATAAAAAAATTATTTTTAATATAATGAATAAGTAAAGTGAACTAAGAGGGTATGATAATGAACTCGCTATTATGTGCATGTATTAGGTTAAACTATATTGATAGTATACTAGATTATTCGGATTCCAACGTCTCCCCGAATGAAAATCAAAAGGAAAAACTACATTTATTTTACACTTATATATGTAACTTAAATCATATTTTTTTATGAGCAAAAAGGTAGTAATTAATATAAAATCATAAAGTATATAGTAATTATTTTAATGTTGTTTAATGGAAGAAAACAATAGGGCGGTGCTCAACATATAAAGTCTTCATCAAAACCATACTTTCCAATACATGATACCAACTAATCCAACTTTGATCCAATTAAATAAGCAGTTGGTGATTCAATTTTTTATTTTTTTTTGGCTACACGTAATACGTAATATATGTATAACTTTATTGAAACTCAATTAAATTTGGATTCACATCTTTTATAAGGATGACGCTTTCAACATGATATTTTTTCATTTTCAAAAACTAAAAACCTCTAATTAAAAATAAAGAAATCTCAATCATCTCATCACAACTCATGTTAGTAAAAATTATTTGTCTCATCTAACGAAATATGTTTCGGTTGAATATTTATGTGCTTAATTTCTTTTTATAGAATAAAATACATTAGTGGCATTATTTTCAAGACTTTAAAAGTGGATATGTGATGATATTTAGTGGGGAGCCATGAATTTTATAACATTTGAGATTCAAAAAAATTTATATTAGTGCCTGGAAGTTGAATACAAACTAAAGAAACTTTTTAAACCATATTTTATAATTATAACGATCGGCGCACATATATATATATATATTATATTTTAATTTTATATACATTAGATAACAAATTGTCAAATCATTTCTTAAAACAGAAAAAGTATGAATTAAACATACAATACGAAAAAAGAAGAAGAGAATAGCTTAATTGCCACTAAATATATTTTTTTAGAAATAATTACTAGTGTAATAACAATTATATTTTAATATTCTTTCTAGATTCCGCTAAAGCCTATAACGACATTGAATTTAATAACAATTAAATAATATCGATTAAGATTTTAGCACTCCTTATGAATATACAAATTTATTGTTGCTTAAAGCTATTTATATTATAATGGTAGTTATGTGGGGTTTTAAGGCGTTAATGAATCTCCGTGGAGTTGGAAAAAGGGTATTACAAGCATTAGTTTTAATTTTGGATAAGTTACATATTTGGCCACTCGTCAAAAATAATTACAATCGCTAGCCATACATATATATACAAAAAAAAAAGTTTGCTTATTATTATTTTGAGCAACTTACAAAAATAACTATATTTATAGGGTTAATAAATATCAATAGCTATAAGTATGTTATTTACAATAAAGGACTACAATTTATATTATTGTTTCGCTGTATTTTTACATAGTTTTTTATTTTATTTATTTATACATTAATACATCTTTAAGTACAACAAACTAAATAAGAAATTGACTCTAAATATAACTCACTTTCCTTACATTACGTCCATAACGTCCATACAATGAGCAACTTTCCATAATTAACTTTATAACTAAAAATTACTTATTTAAAGACATTTCAGATCTTATTCTTTATCAGTTTAACAAAAATGGTGATACATCATAATCATTTTTTTTGTTGTCCCATATATATTTCTTATTCTGGCGTCGTAAAGGTATTAATAATTTATTTTTTTGTTAATTCAAGTTATTGTATGTAAGCAAATTGTTGAATTTGTGAATGAAGGTTAAGTATTTCGATTTTGAATAGATGAACTACATGACAATAGATACACTAGTTGTTAAACAAAAAATGAATACACCAATATAGAATACAATGAATACATTGTTGTTAAACACAAAAATGAATACGTTGGATACAACTATACTTGTATTCCCTAATTAACTTTTTATCTTGGATATAGTACTTATCTATCTCGATATAACTGTATTCCCAAATCAATATTTCAATTTGTGCTTATATAACAATACAAGTATCTATGTATATAAATATGGATACATTTCAACACTGTTGTTAAGCAAAAATATGAATACATTAGACAAATGAGCAAAAAAGATACAATTTGTGGGTATCAAACTGTATAAGTATGGATACATTAGACAAACGAGCAAAAAAAGATACAATTTGTGGGTATCAAACGGTATAAGTATTCTTCTAAATAAAATTTTGGAAAGGCCAACAATATAGTATTGAGGTATCCAACTATACTTGAATTCCCTAATCAACTTTTTGAATTGACAGAGTACTTATATATTCAAATATAATTGTATTTACAGATCAACAATTCAACTTGTGGTTATATAATAATACATATGTCTATGTATACAAGTATTTTATTATATACAAAATTGACAATCAGAGAACCCTCAGTCTCTTTTTTGTTCATGTTCTTTTTGTACTCATTTTTTAACAACTATATACATACGAAATCAAATTTTCTAACAATTTCAATACAAGAGGACAATCCATAATGACAACGGCACACAATACATGTGTTGAGATATATAAGTAAATGACATTAAACTAAAAAAAATAAAGCATACAAATCTCAATTTCATTTTCCTCTTGATCCTGCTCAATTGCTCTTTTTTTACACCCTCTTGAATCAATATTGTTGACTTTTCTCCTTTTTTTCAAGATTAGTTTTCACTTCTGAACCTTTTTTCCTCTTTACTAATTTTGCATGTTCGATTTCTTCAAGCAGATTTAAGGGTATATGGTCATTAACCTTTTTTGTTCCTCTTTCTTTCTCCATTGCATCAATAGAGCCTAAATTTTTGGCTTGTTGTTGAGTAATACACAAATCAAAAGTAGGTAGTTCATCCAACAATTTGTCAAGTAAATGTATACCTCTCATAACCCTTCTTGGAGTATCAATTTCAGCCATTAAAATGAATAAACAAATTCTTGAATCAACACCCTATGAAAACAGAAGAAAGTGTAGATGTGTAGATATATAATGCTCATAAAAATGAGATAAATATGCAATTAGAATATACCCGATTGATACAAAATCACAAAAATTCTCCTGCAGTGATGTAAAGTATCTTGAATTTGAATGGATTTGGGGGGGGGGGAATCATAAAATATGTGATATATGAATATTGATGAAAGAGAAAAATTTGATGATGGTAAACATGGGAAAAGATCACAAATGTGCGTGCCATAATTAATTAGGCATTCAATAATTACTTTCCTATTTAATATTTATTTATTTGCATATAATTAACTTTGCTATTTATAGTCTAATTATATCTATATAACATGAAAAAATTAAAACGTAGCTATTTTTCTTGAATATATATGAATGTTTGCCATATTCTGAAGTTTTTCCTGTTATTTATTTTTCTCATCTAATTTTGGTCAACTCCTTGAAATGGGCCAAAAGAAAACAATATACCCTTTAAAGGTAATGGCCCAACCCAGGGCCAATTAAAATTTTAGCCACTTTTTAAAAATTATTTACAATTTAGTCAGATTTGACGAACTTCATAATATTCTTTGGACCTTCAGATCAAAAGTTTTGAATTGTTAGAACCCAATTTCAGATCGAAAACTCGAAGTTTCAAACTTTGTATCAGATTTGAAATTGTTTATAAAGCGGCTAAACTTTAAAAGTATTATCGACTATTCTTTAAATAACGATCATAAAGTGGTTGTTTTTGCACTTTGCCTATCGTCTTTTTTCGTCACTATGTTAGTGTTTTTTGGTAACTTTTGTTTGACGTGCAATTGATCTTTAATATTTCATTAAATGTATACAAGTATAGTTTGTTAGGGCAAGTTTTATGAAGTTCAAAGTGAATAAAATTAAAGTGTTTGATCAAGCTTTTAGGAAAGACAAAAAATAAAATTTTGGATAATAGTATAAGTTATTTTCAAAAGGAAAAAAGTATATTTTTTCTTTATAAGTTCATTATTAATAGCAAAAATTATGCGTATGAGGAAACATATACTAGTTAATTAATTAACTTAGCTATATTTTACCTTAATTACAATTCACGACCAATCTTTAGCTATAATTACGTGGCTCACCTTTTTAGTTTTGTATAATTCGCACGTTTGTATAATTCAGAATTTGTATAATATAATTTATATAACTTTTGTATAATTCAGAATTTGTATAGTATAATTTGTATAATTGTCATGAACCGAGCCTACACCCTGGACGTGGCTGGCACTCGAGAACCATTGTTGATTCCCAAGCGAATCATCATCCTGGCTAACTACAAGCGAAAAACTAACTCAAGCATACAAAGCTTAAAATTGGATAAAATTCATAGAACTCAAATACCAAGCTTTAACTCAAATGATTAACTCTGAATATAAATAAAATATTCAACCATCCAAAAATAGGCAACTCAAGTCTTTAAAACATTTAACAAAATAAATGAAACAGACTTCTCAAACTCTATTGTCTATCTATGAAGCCTCTAAATGACAAAGATGGTAGTCCGGATAAGACCCACAACATCCTAGCAAAACAGAATAGTAAATGGAATCCTTCGGAAGCAAGGAGGCCCACCAAAGCTAACTCGAACTGCAAGTGGTATCAACGAAGCGTCTGTTGATGACCCTAGCTACATGTATATGCATCATGAAATAATGCAGGCCAAATGGCGTCAGTATATGAAATGTACGAGCATGTAAGGAGAATTCTAAAACATAAACATAACCTTGAACTGATGGAAAAGAAACATACATACCTCTTGTCACGCCCAAAGGCTACACCCCGGACGTGGCTGGCACTCGAGAAACATTGCTGGCCTCAAGCGAACCTTGGCCTGACTTACTTACTCAGCGGAACACCATATGCATATTTATAATGATCAATTAATATACTCACTTGAATAATAAGATAACTTAAGAATGTTTAAAAGTCAAACATTCAACTTGGTCAAAATGGCAACTCAAGTCTTAACATATGAAATGAAAATATAAAGACAACTGAACTACTAACTTGTCTGACTGTCTATGAAGCCTCTGAAACAAAGAGAGATGTCGGGATAGGACCCCTGATCATCCTAACAACTGAAAACTAGAAAGCAAATGGTAAAAATGAGCCCTCTGAAAAGCAAAGAGGCTCACCAACTGACTTTGAATGCTGAACCTGATCAACGAAGCGTTGGATGCTGATCCTGGTTACCTGCGTCTACATAATAAAATGATGCAGGCCAACTAGCATTAGTACATTGAATGTATGAGTATGCGAGTCGGAATGCTAAACATAACATAAGCTTGAAAATATTCTGAAAGAAACACGTACCTTGACTCTTCTCAACTTATGAATAACTCAACTCATAATAAAGCAATGAAACACATGCAATACATGAAACACTTTATAAAACAGTAAAAACAACTTAGTTCGTTAAAGAAAATGCAATAACAAACTCAACTTTACTCATATAACAAAGTAATATAGTTTTTGTGTGAATTATCCTAACCGACAACCACCACTATGAGCCTAAGTGGTGATACGTCTTGTCCACGCTGTCAGAACTGTCCTATACTTTGCCGTCATATAGAACGTTTAACTTAGTGGATCCGCTAGTCTATGCTAAAAGCATATTAAGGAGTCATCTAAAAAGTATGATTATTTACTACCCATGATGCCTACATGGTTTATAGAGACGTGAGTTATCTGAACTCAAGCTCGTCCCCATATCGGTGCTCAATACTACTCCCAAAATATACTTTAGCTCATATGTTTGTAAAAACAAAACTCTTTCTTTGGTTTGAGATAATTACTCAAAAACTTAGCTTAAAAGCTCTCTTGAAAATCTCAGTTTCCCTTTCTTGTTCAAATGTGAAAACATTTTAAACTCTTGGGAATACTTAGATCTCGTATAATCTTTGAAGAATGACTTTACTCTTACTCTTTACTGAAAACTAGCTCAAAGGCTCTTTTGGAAATCTCAGTTTTCTTTCTTGTTTAAATGTGAAAACATTTACTCTTTGGGAATACATAGTTTCGATATACTCTTTTGAAGAAATGACTTCAATCTTTACTTTTTACTCAACTTAAAACTTAAGTCTTCAAACAAAGTTAAAACATTTGTAAAAGACTTTTGGAAAACTTTATGAACTTCTCTTGACTTGACTCTTAACTTTCCCTGAATTAAATTATGGATTCAAAGATTGTGATTTGTGATAGGAAAGATCTCATGATGGTTAAGAATGATTTATATAGCTAAACATGAGAAAATATTTAAAAAATATCATTGTTTGAGGATAGGTCCGCGACGTGGAGGTGTATTTAAATATTTAGTTTGAAAATAACTTTTGAGGAAGAATGGTCCATGACCGCTCCGCGACGCGAAATGATTTTTCCAAAATCTGGGGAGCAGGTCCGCGATGCGGAGTCACTACCCAGATTTGCCCGACAAAAATTTATTCTTCGTTTTCCAGCTCTAAACCCTCTAAACTCCATTGGTTCTTTTCTCCAAACACTTAGAATCATTTATACCCTAAAATAACATCAGATTCTACTAAAAAACCCAACTAAAAACGTGAATCAATCATAAGAAAACTCCAAAAACACAACCAACAAGGATTCAAACGAACTTCATAAAAAATTCAAGGGATTTACTTTCAAATCAATATAGTTTGTTGAAATTGAATCAAGTTAGGCGTGTGGGTGAACTAACCCAACGCTATGTGATGTCACATACCTTGTAGGGATCACACCCGACGAAATCCACAAGCTAAACTCGACGATCTTGATGATTCTTGATTTCTCTTCTCCTTTCTCCTCTTCTCTTTTCTCTTCTCTAAAACCCTAACTCTTTTTCAAAAGCGTAAACTAACTAGGATCAGTTTAGACTCCAATTAATTACCCAAAAATGAAATAAAATAATTAGATAAGGAAAAGACCAAATACCCTTCAAAAATTCGAATTGGACTTTCCTAAATCCGACATCCCAACTTCCAAACGGCATATCTCACTCATACGAACTCAAAATCGCGCAAACTCGACGTGTTGGAAAAATCATTCCAAGATTTTTCCTACCATATCTAGAGGTACACCTAAATCATCCTGATCTAGGAGTTATGGTCGTTTGAAGTTGACCAAAAACTCAACTTAACATACATAACAAATTTCCAGATTTTTATATTCTTTCCAAAAATGGCTATTTCCAATTCCTAACTTCTTCCTAGTTATTTCAAATTGGCGAGATGTTAAACCTTTTCTAAACTCAACTCAACTCAACCCAATGTCTACTCAAGGATACTCAAACTTACTCAACTCAGAAGTACTCAAGGATAAGATACTTAACTCAGAAATAAGGTACTCAACTCAATGAAGTAGGGCTCCGCTAAATAATAAGATACTCAACTCAAGATAAAGCAACAATAAAATATGCAATATGTGGAAAACTTTTAAAATAGTAGATAGCAACTCAATGTATTGAAGAATACAACAATAGCTCAGTTTGTATATAAAAATAGAATATAACTCTGTGAAAGATTCTCTAACCGACAACTATCACTATGAGCTATGTGATGATACAACATCTATCCCACACTGCCAGAATTGTCCTATACTTTGCCAGGGTATAGAACCTACTACTAAGTGGATCCATTAGTCCATGCTAAAAGCATTAAGGATTCATCTAAAAAGTATGAACCTTTCTACCCACGTTGGCTACATGGTTTATGAGGACTTTGAGTTATCTGAACTCATCCTCATATCGGTGCTCAATACTACTCCCAAAATGTAACTAGCTCATATGTGTAAAAACATAACTCTTTCTGTGGTTTGAGATTATTACTTAAAAATCTTTCTCTTAAAAGAGATGGTACTCAAAACTGCTCAAAAACTCTTTTAGAATTCGGTGTTTCCTCTCATCTTAAATGCAATTTTTTTTTTACTCTTGGGAATACTTAGTTCTCATGGATCATTTTAAGGAAAATAAACTCGGCTTTACTCTTCCTCAAACTCAAATGCTAAGTCTTAAAACAAGTTATAAATAATTATAAAAAACATCTCAAAATAGAGTTCATGCCGAATTATGGACGTGAACGACTCAATACAAGGTTTTTAATAACCATACATATAACTCAATACTCAAAATTCAACAATCCAGAAATAAATTATTCAATGATACTACTCATTTCGAAATGTTCGACTCAGAGGGTTCATGTGGAATTATGAGCATGGACATCTCAACTCAAGGATCTTTATGGGTAACATGTAGTAGTCTCATGATTAGAAATATAATCTCAAAAGGATTTGAAACTCAATACTTAAGACTTAGAACTTGAAGATACTACTCTTTTCAAAGATACTCAAATTATGAAGTTCATGCAGATTTTATGGGCACGAAAAACTCGACTCGAGGGTCTAAATAATAATATAAAATTCATGTGTACGACTTTTCTCAGTTCAAACTTACTTCCTTATTAATTTAGCTCAAATTGATAGTTGATCACAAAGAATTCACAATTTAGCTCAAAGACTTTCTTGAACTCTACTCTTACCTCTTTCTTGAATTTGAATTATGAATTCAAGAGTTTTGATTCATGATATGAAGGATCTCGATGATAATGTAGACTCATGAATACATTCTCCTCATTCTCATACTCACTTACTCGAGTCTTGAAACAAGTTATTAGAAATTGTAGAAGACTCCTCAAAAGACTCAAAGAGACTTTTCCAAAATATTCAAAAAAACTCTCAAGGCTTGACTCTTAACTCGATCTTGAATTTGAATTATGAATTCAAGAGTTATGATTTATGATGTGAGGATATCGTGATGATGAAATGAGGTTTAGATAGTTAATCATGAGAAACGGTCAAAAACACTGTCTTTAAGGAGCAAGTCCGCGATCCAGTGATGAATTATAATATTTGGTCGCGAAATAATTTTTGAAACAGTGGAGTCCGCGTTCTCTCCGTGATGCGGAGAGAGAAATTTCTCTCTAGGGAAGCAGTCCACGGGCGCCAATTTCTGCCCGATCTTTTCTTCTTCTCCCAAACCCGATTCAACTCATACCCACTGAAATTCTAAGGTAAAAACTCTAGAATTTCTATAACCCAGAATAATTTTAGCGAAACTCACTCAAGAACTATCAATTTACTCAACCCCTTAACAAAATCTTCGCCTCAAGAACTCAACCAAACATCAAGATTCAAGAACAAATAACAACTCTTCAAGAAACTCATCAAGAATTTAACTTTTCAATCTCCGGGGATGAATTCGATAATGTAAAACATGATTGGCGTATGGGTGAACGAACCCCACACTATAAAAACTTACATACCTCTTAGGGATCAAACCCTTGGCGAAAATTCGCAACAAAACTCAAGAATCTCTACAAACACCTTGAACCTTCCCTTTTTTCTCCTCTTCTCTCTTCTTGAACTCTCTTCTAAAATCCTAAGCATAGATTAAGATTATAAAACTGAACCAAATTATTTTATACTCATAAAACCTTACTAAAAAAGAATTAAATCTGATTGGGTAAGAAAAAGACCAAAATACCCCTCACATTTTCGTGTAACTTTCCTTAACTGAACAAACAGATTTCAAACGGTCATGTCTCACTCATACAAACTCAAAACTTAGCAAACTCGATGGCGTTGGAAAGATAATCCAAAGACCTTTCATTTGATATTTTATGCGCAACCTAACTCATCATGTATTGAAAGTTATGGTCGTTTGAAGACCCAAAACTTAAAAGAACTTAGGAGGGACTTGAATGAATTTCTCTTTAGTTCTTTTTGGAACTTAAGGTGCTACATCTAGTGACCCTAACACTTAAGAAAATTTTAAATTCCTCGGTAAAATTCTACTCACAACGAAGGATGGTTTGAGTCTTAGCTCAAAAAAAAATCTGGGTTGTTACATATACAAATGTACCCGTTAATTATACAAACTTGCGAATTATACAAACGTGACAGCTTAAACTGTAGCTACAACCCGTAAATATGCAAACTATAGATATGGAACATACTTAAGTTTATTATAGTGGCTATTTGCGAAAGTTTCCTGTAAAAAATATTGTCAAAAGTGTTTTTCAAATTGATTAGTCAAACTCATCGATATTATTCAAAAATACTTTTTGGTAACTACTTCTAACAAAAGAATACAATTTAAAATAAGTCGATTTCAAAAGTTTGATCGAATAAATTATTAATCTGATTCCAAATAATATATATTTGATGGTTAGTCCATTGATATGATTGAGGTATATATTATGAATAGATAGGCATCATTGGACAACCATAAAATTAAAACAAAAGATTATTGGACCTATCTAAAAATTGCTAGTATAATAATATCATTTACATCACAAAATTCATAAAATTGACAATACCACATCTAAGATATGAAAATGTTTCGAATCATAGAGTTGGAGAGATAAATACAACAATTACACAACACCAACTTAGGCAAATTGACATCACCTATGTTTCACTAATAGAGACTATACAAACCCACACTTCGACAAAAAATTAATAAGAGACCATCACACTACACTAAGCTTCACCCGATCGAGAAGTATAGTGGGATGAACGTATTTTTCATTTCTTAACAAGTTTCTTTAAAAATAAGAAAATTAATTTTTCTAATTAAAATAGCGAAAATAAATTTTATAGTAACATTTAAAGTTCATTGCTTTTTCCCCACCAACCCAACCCCCACC
>JAJOOS010024247.1:0-12022 GCA_029582725.1 Solanum chiquidenum
GTCAAAGTCATAGTCAAATTAAAATAAAATTCAAAAATGTGGGATTTGTTATTGATGTAGTTGTGGAATTTATAGAGAGTTTAGTGCATAAATTTTAATGTAAGTTTAATATTTTATTATTAAATTAGTATTATATAACTCGACTAAACAGGAAAAAATATAAAGAGTTAAGTCAAAGTCATAGTCAAATTAAAATAAAATTCAAAAATGTGGGATTTGTTATTGATGTAGTTGTGGAATTTATAGAGAGTTTAGTGCATAAATTTTAATGTAAGTTTAATATTTTATTATTAAATTAGTATTATATAACTCGACTAAACAGGAAAAAATATAAAGAGTTAAGTCAAAGTCATAGTCAAATTAAAATAAAATTCAAAAATGTGGGATTTGTTATTGATGTAGTTGTGGAATTTATAGAGAGTTTAGTGCATAAATTTTAATGTAAGTTTAATATTTTATTATTAAATTAGTATTATATAACTCGACTAAACAGGAAAAAATATAAAGAGTTAAGTCAAAGTCATAGTCAAATTAAAATAAAATTCAAAAATGTGGGATTTGTTATTGATGTAGTTGTGGAATTTATAGAGAGTTTAGTGCATAAATTTTAAGGTAAGTTTAGTATTTTATTATTGAATTAGTATTATATAACTCGACTAAACAGGAAAAAATATAAAGAGTTAAGTCAAAATCATAATCAAATTAAAATAAAATTCAGATGCACTAACAAAGTTTAATTTACATCATCACCATAGAAACAAAAATGACTTGAAAGAAAAACACACCCACCCTTTTTTTTTGGTTTAATAGAACAACACTACTAAAAAAATAATAAAAATTAATTTGTCGATAAATTAAAAAAAAACATTACTAATCTTATTTATTGATGATAGATTAACTAACAATTAATTATCAAAAAATCATTGATTGTCATTTATACGGGAAGTCAAAAAAATTGGATTGAAAAATTTGATAATTTATTTTTACCATGTATATAATAATATCTTAATTTCGAGCTTTATCAAAAGAGATAAAATTATAATGAGTTATTTAAAGAATATTTATTCTTCTATGATAATTTCTATAATTCATTATAACTAATTTTCTTATCCCCAAACCACCCAAATAAGCAACACATGATAGTTAATTTTATGACATCAATTTTTATATAATAACATTGCTATAATGTGAAGAGAAAAAAAATAGTGACAAATAATTTTTGTCGTTAATATTAAAAATTATCATTAATTTTATTTAGCCACAAATTATGAAAAAATACTATGGTGGGCGTTTTAATGAAAGATTAGCAATAATTTTGTCGCTATTTTTTTTCTGGTAATAATTATTCATGACTAATTTATTCTTAAACACTAGTTTATCAATTGTTCAAAAGATTTTATTTATGTTGTTCATCAACAAAAATTATGTGTCACTATTTTTTTTAGATTAAATGTGTTCCAATTGAGCAAACCTCCTGTCAACATTTAAAAAAATGTCGATTATAACATGATACGTGAATTTTTTGTTTTTATAAACATCATTACACTTTTACACCATTTCAAATTATGCATTAGATAGTTTACATCAAATTATTTCAATTTATTATGACTAAGTGATTTAATTAATTAATTATGATTAAGTGATGATCTTTTATGTGCAAATTACATATCATGCCTTTATTAATTTGATTAAACACCGAGACACAGGGGCGTATCTAGAGAGGGTGCCGTGGATTCACGTGAACCCATGCTCCACTCTGTAGATCATATATAGTAGTGTTATATTTTTTATAAAATATTTAAATATAGATGTGTGAACCCAGGTTCAAAGTATCATATAATAATACGATGATGATTGGGTGCACCTCTTTAAGTGAGGATAGAAATTTAAATCTTATATCTATCTTATCGTTTACTAACACCTCTCTAAGTGGTTATTGGTTACACTTTTGGCGGTTCAACTAATTATTCTTTTGTTTTTTCCTTTAATCTTTCAAAATTTTCAAGTGTGTTACAATGAAAATTTCTAAAATAATTAGCACTGTAAAAAATTTATATAATTAAATCAAATGTGTATATTAAAATATAAAACTAGTAACATTATATGTTTTGGACCTATAATTTTTAAAATTTAATGGTTCATATTAAAAACCTAAAAGTCAAACCGATCAAATTTATATTTAAGATACATTTGTTTTATAATTGTGAACCCATCTTGCGAAAATCCTGAATACGCCTCGACCGAGACATATAAGTTTTTACCATCAAATATGCTATATAGTAATATTAGTGGAGGACCCGCGAGGGTGACAAACTTAATTGAACAAATGTTAATCCAAATGAAATGTCATTTACGTCTGTGATCTATGGGCTTTTATATGTAACGACTCGATCCGTTGTTACTAGAGGGGATCTTGTGCGGAATCCCAAAAGTCTGAAAAAGGTGGTGCAAGAATTTTTTTAATTTGAGCAAGACCGCGAATTTCAACCTAATTAATTTCTGAGACAGGCTAACGTTAGCCCTCCGTAGCGGAAGCCTTCCTGCTATGGCAACACCACTATAGCAGTTTGAGAGTTGATATAGCAGGACGTCAAAATGCAGCAACCTAATTATGCGTCGTCTTTTATTTTCCTCCCACTATTGAAAGGAAAAAATAGATGAGGGCTGATCCAAAAACCCTCTAAAAGCACCCCGGAGAAAGGGAGCAATGAGGGGATAGAATTACCATGCAAAGGAGGTGGACGTCTATGGATTTCCTATGCGCATTCGCAAAAGATTACTTGCGCGGAGCCAAATTCATGGGAAAGGTTCATCAGATGTTGTTTGGCATCCAAATAGGCTAGGTTTCTTACAGTTGAGTAGTTAGACGTGTTTTTACTGCATTGTATTTTGTAAATATTTAGAGACTACATGCATAAGCCTTCGAGAACAGAGTCTGGATGGTTAGAGATTGCTATTATGTGTTGTTAGGGCAGAGATGAGGTTGTGGCTAGGGGGGGGAGTCTCTAGTTCTTGAATTGCCTTGAGTTCCTTGTTAGGAGGGTGGTATGTTTCCGGTTATGTGTGTATGCATGTCTACAATTTGTAGTATCATTGTGTTATGCATATTCAGGAATACATACGAAGCATATGTAATGACTTATTGTAGGTAATCGCATGTAATGAACTTGTTATTGTCACTTGTGGATTTCATGAAGTGGTATTGCTCATTGTGGCATGATTGTTTGTGATTATTGGTTGGCTCGGGTACTGTTGCGTCCAAATGCACACTCTAGTATACGTGGTCGCTCAAGTAATATAGTGACTCTTTCGAGCCGAATTATCGAACCCAAAGGACTTCAAATCGACAAACACTAACTTTGTTGTAACTAAAATTAATGTTACTTATGTGACAGAAAGTTTTAGGAGTTTGTTTAAGGTATCACTATTAAAACAATTTCAATTATTAACTACTAACAATTAAATCAGTTTCAAACGGGGATTTCACAATTTGGGTGAAATTTCAGGGTTGTAGCATACACCGATTTCAAGCATAATATAAATTATTTTTTAGCATTCGACATGTTATCCTCATTATTGATTCACAAGGTTGAATTTATGATCATGGTCTCCCGACCTCTAATCGCCTACGACTATTTACAACCTAACTACATCATCCATGTGTTTTAACGTGTATTTAATAATCTTTCGTACTCTAATTAATAATAGATTTTTTTATTAAAATGGACAAATAAAATAAATTCCATTTGTGAAATAGAGATCAAGTAAAATAAACTTCAATAAGTAATTGATATTTAACAGACTAATCAAAATTTATGTTGATAAAAAATTATCTCACAAATATCATTTTGATGTCCCCACACACACGTGTGTGTGTGAGAGATTTTAGCATAAGAAAATTTGGAATGATAGATATTTCAAATAATTTAACCTTAATTTAATAATCAAAACTCATTAAACTTCCAATGTTACCCTTTTGAATTTGATATTTATTGAAACTATAAAGTCTATGTTATAATTCATAAATATAATATTGAATTATGATTATTTAATTTCCCACTCACATAAAGAGATAAATATATATGAAATAACATATTCATTAATATCATTCTAAGTCATATGTCAAAGCATAATAAAAATCGATGAAGTATTAAAATTAAAAAAAATTGATATTCCTTCGAACTTTGCTATTTTATTATAGTATTCTATAGTTAAATGAAAAATATATAAATAAATATTCTTCAATTTGAAAGAATATTTATTTTACCTATTAACACAACAACAAAAATTACCAACTTGGCCAAAATTAAGATTAGGCACACACAAACCAACATAATAATGCGCACGCCTACATGGTAAGCTGCACTCTCGATTAATTTGACATGGTCCCAATGTAGTAAAAAAACACATGTTAAACTATCATATTAAATGTAGAATAAAATTATAATATGTACCTTCGATTTGAAAAAGAAGAATAGAAAATAAAATAAAAAGAATAGTTTTGTATGAACTAATTTCCTCTTTGTATAAATGATGTAATGCTATTCAATATAGTTATGAGAGACAAAATTCTGAGAAAATGTGTGATTTGTTATTGATTTAGTTGTGGAATTTATAGAGAGTTTAGTGCATAAATTTTATGGTAAGGTGAATATTTTATCATCGAATTAGTATTATATAACTCGACTAAACAGGAAAAAATATAATGAGCTAAGTCAAAGTCATAGTCAAATTAAAATAAAATTCAGATGCATTGACCAAGTTTAATTTATGTCATCACCATAGAAGCAAAAATGACTTACGAAAAACACCCTCACCTTTTTTTTTAATAGAACAACACTACTAAAAAAATAACAAAAATTAATTTGTCCACAAATAAAATGTAACGACCCGCTAAGTCATTTGAAGTACTAGGGCTTTTCCTTCCATAAAAGACTCTTTCAGTAAAATTTTAAATGAGAATTTTAAATTATTGATTTAACTAAGACTATTCAATTAGCGGATAAAATTTAAATAATCAATTTAGTTGATGGTTAATATGCTAAAGTCCATAATTTATTTTGATACCCACCTAATTTGGCCCATGTATAGAGATAATTAGCCAATCATAAATATTACAATTTATGGATTTAGAAACGTGATGGGTAAAATAATTGCTAGTTGAGAAAAAATAATCATTGGCAAAGTAAATATATTGCATAATTGGTTTCTGTGTATTTCCGTTTGGTTAAGGTTATAGGCTGTGAAATTTTTGGTTTTAAATTTTGGAATTTTTCAATGGTTATTACTTTATAATTGAAGCTTTAATATATTGAGATAGGTAATTAAATATGAGGTGTATTGTATTATATGAATATCATTAAAATTATGTCATTTGGAGGAATTAAAACTTAACCCTAGGCTTGAGGTCTAGGAAATCGATTATATATTTGGGTGAGTTTGTGAGTTTAGGATAGGCATATAATAATATGGGTGTCTAAAGACTTGTTTGCTTACGAATATTACATATTTGATAGATTAGGAACATTCTGAAGTTTTACAAGAGGGACAAGCAAAATCTTGAGGATTCGTGACATGTGTTCGGCATTCAAGGTATGTTAAGACTTCCAGATTTTGTTGAAGGACGTTTTTCTAATTAAAGATTAAAAATGGAATAGACAATGGAAAAGGGCGAAAGATGGGGTCTTGTACCAATAGTGTGACGGGCATTGGTATGAGTACCAAAGCACATAGGCATTAACAAATGTATTATAGACTTGATTTCTTTTGTGTGATTGTATTTCTTTATTGAACCCGTATATTTGTGATAGTTAAGGTGACTATATATCATACCGATATTTGATGATTTTCTTATATGTATTCATGTCACTACTTTTTCGTTATCGGTCTATGAGATATACCGGGTACATGTGGTTTCGTACTCATACTACACTTTTTGCACCGTTTTGTGGTGTAGATCCAATTCTGAATACGAACACACCTCGTGGAGCTTTTTGAGTCCGGGCTTGAGTATCTTGGAGTTGTGGTGAGTTGCTCGGTTGTTCCGCAGCCCACACCTCCCTCTCTATCTTATTGCTTATTCTGTTGTTTTAGTACGTATATCATATTTTAGAAACTCTTGTACTTATGACACCAAAATCTTGTGTGGTATTTAGGTTTCCGCACTTCATACTTATGAAAGACTTGGTATTTGAAGTATTCTACTTGTTGTTTACCTTTTCACCTTAATTATTTAATTAAATTGGTAAAACTAGTAGGTTGGCTTACCATTTACCTATCGGTTGGGAATATAGATGTCATCAGGACATATGAATTTTGGGTCGTGACATAAAAAAAACCATTACTAATCTTATTTATTGATGATAGATTAACTAACAACTAATTATCAAAATATCATTGATTATCATTTTATACAGAAAGTTTATAATAACCCGTTAGATTATTTTGAGTACTAGAACTATTTTGACCCTTTCCATAAGTTTTAAATGAGAATCTTGAACTATTTGTTTAAATACGTTTATTTAGTTGGTGGTTATTTATTAAATAATTAACTTTTCTATTGATTATAAATGGGTCAAGTTTTAACTTTATTTAATACTCTATGTCACTTAGCTCATAGGTAGAAATAAAATTCTACATTTTTGGTTCATAATTAATTTAAAGAAAATAAAATAGGGAGAAGATATGCATGTACGACGATGAAGAACGCCACAAGTCCCTCAGGTAAAAACCCTCATCCCAATACTCAACTGTCACGATCCGAGCCTACATCGTGTACGTGCCCGGCACTCGAGAACCATTGTTGGTCCCCAAGCGAACCCTCATTCTGACTGATTATAAGCGAAATACTAACTCAAGCATACATAAGCATCAAATTGAAAGAAACGTTCAAAAATAACTTACCAAATCTCAAAACTTTGCTGAATATACTGAGTATGAATCATAAGTTTAAATAAAACATCTGAAAAACTGAAAGACTCTCCAAAAATGTCTATCTATGAAGCCTTTACTATATATAGACGAGTGTCGAGACAAGACTCACGACTACTCAAAATGTTACTAATACTAACAACTCATAAAACTAGAGTCCTCCAAAAGCAAGGAGGTCTTACTCAAAAGCTGGCAAGCAGACAAAAGGATCTCAACGGACTCTTGTTAAGGATCCTAAGAACCTGTATCTGCATCATTAAAAGATACAGGTCGAATGACATCAGTACATTGAATGTACGAGTATGTAATATAACTGAATAACAAATAACTGAATGAAAGGACTGCAATAGATATAGATATATACTCAACTTAATGTAAAGAAATAAAGGAGTGAAATCATTAAAACTTTACAAAAATACTTACTCATCTCTGAACTCAACATATTAAGTGATATAATAAAATTACACTTTTAACTCTATTTGGGAGATTCTCTAACCGACAATGATCACTATGAGCTACGTGATGATACAACGTCTCGCCAACGCTGCCAGAATTGTCCTATACCTTGTCGGGGTATAGAACAACTCAACTAAGTGGATCCACTAAGCTCTGCCCAAAGGCACTTAGGATTCATCTAAAAAGTATGATCATGTACCCATGTTGGTATACATGGTTTATGAGGAATGTGAGTTGTCTGAACTCATCCTCATATCGGTGCTCAATACTACTCCCAATAATATATACTCATGCTCAATGTTTAAAAACATACTCTTCCTTTGGTTTGAGATAATTGCTCAGACTATCCTCCTAAAAGAGGTAACTATTCTTGAAATATCTTTGAACTCATAACTCATTTAGAAATCAAAGTGTCTCTTTTATCAATGTAAAAAGTGATACCTTTGGAAATACTTAGTCCCCTTATACTCTTACTCAATTCATATATACTTGAAAACTCTTTCTCAAAAATATATCAAAATCATATTGTGATATGATCATCGATGACTCGAAAAGTCATACTGCATAAACATTGATGGTATATCTAGATATCATACGGCTTAAACATTGACGGCATCCTCGATTATCATACTAATCATGTTTTAAAAACTCTTTCTCAAAACTCATCATTATTTTCTCAAAAACTCAATTTAGAACTCAAATGTTGGCTTTAAAAAGCTTCTCAAAATTTATAACTCAACATATATCCACCCCGGTCATATCAAACTAAACAAAGTATAAATATGTACCTTTGATTTGAGAAAGAAAAACGAAAAATAAAATAAAAATGATAGTCTTGAATGATTTCATTTTCTCTTTGTATATAATGTTATTCAAAATGGTTTTGAGAAACTAATTAAGAGAACATATGTGATTTGTTATTGATTTAGTTATGCAATTTCTAGGGAGTTTAATATAAAATTAATGTTTTATTATAGATCAAGTATTATACAACTCGACTAAAATGGGAAAAAAATATAATGAGTTAATTCAAAGTCAAAATAAAACAAACTTTAGGTTCTATTTATGTCATTACCATATTAAGCAAAGATTTTTTTAAAAAAAAAACACTTTCCCCTCTGCCCCCTATCCCTCCCCCCTCCCCCCCCAACACACACTATTTAAAAAAAATAAAATAGACACTATAAAAAATAATAATCAAATCATCAATAAATAGAA
Source organism: Solanum chiquidenum (assembly GCA_029582725.1). NCBI lineage: Eukaryota > Viridiplantae > Streptophyta > Magnoliopsida > Solanales > Solanaceae > Solanum > Solanum chiquidenum. The sequence continues at coordinate 8,605 of JAJOOS010024247.1, forward strand.
AAAAAAATCATTGCTAGTAATTTCATACAAAAATTCTGTGGTGAAAATTTTAGTATTTTATTTTCATCATGCATGCAATATTTTAAAATTTTCTACCTTTATAAAAAAACATAAAAAATATAATGAGTGATTTAGAGGGGGGATTTTATTTTATGGTAATTGTTATATTTTAGTATAACTAAATTAATTGTCGCCAAATAAACAATACATGATATTTATTTTTTGGACACAAATATATATATTAATGTAATAACATTGATATATTATTACATATTATTTTTGAAAAAGGTTTATGGGACCATCCGTTAATGAGTTGGGGAAGGTGTACGTATAGTCTCACCAGGAACAACGATATATTTTCTGCATTTGAGGGGCATTTAACAAAAATTAGGTGGTTTTTTCGATTTTTCGTGTGTTAGGTCATGAATATTTTGGTGATATAATTTCTCTGCCTATTTTTAAAAAAATAACTTTACGGGACCATCAATAATTGGGGGAGCAATACATTTAGCCTCACTATGATCCATGACATATTTGCCATTTAGGGTCAATTAACAAGAATTAGGCGATTTTCTCAGTTTTTCATGTGTGTTAGCCCATGAATATTTTAGTGACATGGCTTTCGGATAATTTTTTTGAAAAAACTTTACCGGAACCTCTGTAATGAGGTGGGGAGAATTACATATTGCCTCACCATGATCCACGATATATTTTGGTATTTAGGGGTCATTTAACATGAATAATTAAGGCAATTTTGTAAGTTTTTTTTGTGTGTATTAGCTCATTAATATTTTGGTGATATGACTTCTAGGCAATTTTTTTGAAAAACTTTACATGACCCTCCACAATGAGTTGGGGAGAAGTATGTATAGCAACACCATGATCCACAACACATTGCTGACATTTATGGCCATTTAGTAGGAAGTAGGCGGTTTTCTCAGTTTTTCGTATGTGTAAGCCATGAATATTTTGGTGATATGATTTCCGAACGATTTTTTTGAAAAAACTATATGAGACCCTCCGCAATGAGTTAGGGAAGCAGTACGTATAGCATCACCATGATCCACAACATATTTTGGCATTTCAGGGCCATTTAACATGAATTAGGTGATTTTCACAGTTTTTCATGTGTTTGGCCCATGAATATATCAGAAATATAATTTTTGGGTGATTTTTTTTTGTAAAACCTTTATGGGACCCTCCATGGTGAGTTGGGGGAGCATTACGTACAGCCTCACCATGATCCATGACATATTTTGGCATTAAAGGGGCATTTAACATAAATTAGGTGATTTCCTCAATTTTTCACGTGTGTTAGTTAGCCCGTGAATATTTTGGTGATATGACTAGACAATTGTTTCAATTTTTCGTATGTGTTAGCCAATGATTATTTGGTGAAATTGCTTTCGGGTGATTTTTATATAAAAAAAAAAACTCTACGAAACACTTCGTAAGGAGTTGGGGGAGCAGTACGTATAGTCTCACCATGATCCGAGACATTTTTGGGTATTTAGGAGCCATTTTATAGGAATTATACGACTTTTTCATATGTTTTTTCGTGTGTGCTAGTCCATGAATATTTGGTGAAATGGCTTCTGGGTGAATTTTTTGAAAAAAGTTTACGAGGCCTTCTATAAGGAGTTGGGGGAACAATACATATAGCTTCACCATGATCCGCGATATTTTTGGGTATTTAGGAGTCATTTTATAAGAATTAGATGATTTTTTTAATTTTTCGTGTGTTAACGTTAGCCCATGAATATTTGGTGAAATAACTTTCGGGTAATTTTTTTGAAAAAACTTTACGAGACCTTTCGTAAGGAGTTGGAGAAGCATTACATATAACGTTTCAGAGGAAGATTAGCAATAATTCCGTAGCTTAATTTGTTTTATAATAATTATTCATGATTAATTTATTATTAAATTCAGGCTTGTTAATTTTTCACCAAAATTTATTTAAGACGCCCATCAGAAGATCATAAAAAAATTAATCAAAGATTTTTCCAATTGAGAAAACCCTGTGTGAACATTAGAAAAGGATTATGACATTTCATTTTTACATCATTTCAACTTACGTATCTAGTAGTTTACATTAAATTGATTCAATTTATTATGACCATGTGATTTAAAAATTAAAAATATCTATCAATTAACTTAGATTAAGTGATGAAATTTTAGGTGCAAACAATATCATTCTTCTTTTGATTTTATGTAAATATTGAGGCCGAATAAGTTTTTACCATTTAATACTAGAACTTAATTAAATAGATGAGAAGTAAAAGTTATTTTTTACAAAAGTTATTGGACACTAGTACAATTACAATAAGTAACATTAGTGGAGGATTTGTGAGGGTGCTAGAGTTGGTTGAGTAAGTGATCTCTCAAAACAATGAGTCTTGGATGCAAAATCTCCTACATGCTTCATCGGTCAAGCTTTTCACACAAAATTTGTCTAGTAAAATTTAACTCTCAAATGTAATTTGTGGACTATCATATTGAAGCGAAATTTACCCTATACACACCCAATAAAAGAGCACCCACAAAAAATATTTGTCCATGTGTTTTAACGTATATATAATAGGTTTTCGTACTCTAATTAACATGAGATTGTTCTGTTAAAATGGATAAATAAAATAAATTTTATTTGTAATATAGAGATCAAGTATAATAAAATACAATAAGTAATTGATATTTAACAGACTAATCAAAAGTTATGTTGATAAAAAGTTATCTCACAAATATCATTTTGATGTCCACATATATATGTGATTTTAGCATAAGAAAATTTGGAATGATAGACATTTCAAACTCTAAGCCATATGTCAAAGCATTATAAAAATCGATTTTCCTCCGAACATGGCTACTTTATTATAGTATTCTATAGTTAAACGAACAATAAATAAATAAATATTCTTCAATTTGAAAGAATATTTATTTTACCTATTAACACAACAACAAAAACTACCAACTTGACCAGAAATAAGATTAGGCACACACAAAGCCACATAATAATTCGCACGCCTACATGGTAGGCTGCACTCTCGATTAGTTTAGTGCATAAATTTTAAGGTAAGGTTAATATTTTATCATTGAATTAGTATTATATAACTCGACTAAACAGGAAAAAATATAAAGAGTTAAGTCAAAGTCATAGTCAAATTAAAATAAAATTCAGATGCATTGACCAAGTTTAATTTCTATCATCACCCTAGCCAAAGTGACTTAAAAGAAAAAAACACCCACCTTTTTTTTTGTTTAATAGAACAACGCTACTAAAAAAATAAATTTATTGATAAATTAAAAAATAAAACCATTACTAATCGTACTTATTGATGATAGATTAACTAACAACTAATTATCAAAAAATCATTGATTATCATTTTATACAGAAAGTCAAAAAATTTGGATTGAAAAATTT
>JAJOOS010024249.1:0-10763 GCA_029582725.1 Solanum chiquidenum
TATTATTTTAATTCTACAATCATCAATATTTTCTAATTACGGTTAAGTTAAAATTATGTATGTTCAGACGCATGTCATTTATCCATTAATTTGGTGTAGAGATACTATGAAGATAAGTTGACTATGATAATTCTGACATTTTTTGGAGTACCAAATACATATTTTATTTGGATTCAAGTAGTGGCGGAATTATAATTTTTACTAAAAGGGTTCAAAATATAATGAAGTAAACATACAAGTCGACAGAGATTCAACATCTACCGTATGTATGTTTCTCTAATATATTATGGTATCATAATCCCCTAATACGCAGTGGTGTAGCTATAGCCAATGTCCATTGGACACTTTTCGTCGAAAAATTAAGTTATATATATATGTCAAATTCTACATTTAAAGGATATATATTTAAAGTTGGACAGCCTTGACAAAAGCTATGTCCTTAGCGCAGTGGTAATGGATGTCCTTTGAGTGAAGGAGTTTTAGGTTTGAACCCAAAATAACAAACATTTTTTTTGTTTTATTCTAACAGACAAAAACAGTGTTTTAAAGGCGGGAGCGTAAGGCGGGGCATTTTACTTAGTTTAGGGCGAGGCGTAAGCCTCGAGACGTGGGGCGTAAGCCCTGTGGATCTTTAAATTTTTAATTTATAATATAATATAATGATATAATAATACAAAATTATAAAAATACATCAAAGTTTGAAATAATTACAAGCATGATTAATGAAACTCATACAAAATAAAACTTCTAACATGATTATATAAGTATAAATAATCTAACATCTTAACTTTTTAATAATAAAAGAAACATTATTTCTAAAAATATATTTTTTATCATATTATACAATTCACCCCTCTAAAAGAAAATAATAAATAAAACCTACTAGGATTATAGTAAAAACATCACTTCATCATGAATAAAAAAATATACTTTCAAATAGCTAAATAAAATATGATAACTTTGAGATTTATGACAAAACCATGAAGACCAATGATAAGTGAAAAGTAAAATTTCGTTACATATTTTTAAAATAAATGTTACGTAATGTATAATCACCTTCACAATGTTATCAAATAGTAAATGTGTGATACTACAACTTGTTATTTGAGTTACTCTCAATCTTCTTATCTCTATAGATTAAAAAATTATGAAGTATCATTCATTTATTCAAGAATTATAAGGGTCAACAATGTTAACTAAAGAGTTTAATGTAACGTATAATTTGTCTAAGATTTGTTAGGCAAGCACCGAGAGTTGGGCGTTTGGCGTACTTAAGGCGTACAATCGGGCGTTTAGGGCGTAAGTCTTATAAAACTAAGTCTCACACTTGAGTCTCAGGGCGTTTTGCTAGAGTCCCGCCTCAGGGCGAGTCCCAACAGAATCTTTTAAAACACTAATCACAAATCATTATTCTTGAACACCCTAAATATAATTTCTGACTCCGCCACTGATAATACTTTTTAGTTCTATATTATAAAAAACAAAATCAACCATTAGTTGTGGATATGACTACCCCTCCATATAGGAGAAAGTCGTTTTTCAAAAAATAAAAATTATTACCGTTGCTATCATATTCGTGAAAACAATAATACGCAGAAAAATCTAGTAAGTTTCTTCATATCATCAAATCAACTCCTAACGCTTCTTGCATGAATGACAATATTGTAATTATATACACTACATTAGACACTTAAACATATATCATACAAAAGAATGACTTAGCAATCTCTACGAAACTCAATTTATGTGATACACTTTTCTTTTTAATTTGTCCCAAAAAAATAATACAATTTATGTGAAATAGTTCGACGGATTTAAGAAACATATGTCATCTTAACCACGCCATAACATTTATAAAAAGGGTTTAAAGTCAAATTATTTCCAAATACAAAAATGGGACTAATAAGGAAAGATTGCCAGATTTCTATATTTACAAACAAATTTAACTTTAGCTTTTTCCATTTTTAAGTTTAATGAGATCACTTATAGACTATAGTGACACAAAATTTCTTTTAGACTAATGTTTCAAAAAAATTAGTATTATATTTTGGGTGCCTATTACATAAAATGGACCTGTTTACGCTATACGAATGTGTCACTCTGTTTCAACTTGTTTATCATGGCATGTTTAAGAACACGAGCATTTTGATACATTCCATATATGTATAGTTTAAGTATCAATAAGAGATGTCTGTTGCATACAAATTGCAGGGAGAAACGACGCAGTTAATCAACACAGATGCTAAAAGGAGAAAATTTGCAGTTCTTTCACATATATGAATGATGCTAAAAGGAGAAAAATTGAATCAAATAAAGGCCTTCCCGTTTTGCATTGCAACTAACAAAATTTACTTTGCTTCTCTAAGATGTTACAACCAAACCTTTTCTTACTTAAGAATGGAACTAAACATACATCATTTTGCAAAATTGATATGCACAACATGGCAGGTTATTGCAAATATGTGAGAAATTTCAAGGGGCTGTAACCTGCTCTTCTTCCAATGCAAGAGGAAAAGCTGGTCTCCATGTAGTGCCTTCAGGGCTATCCATCAAAGCAATACCTACAGCAGCCAAATCTTTTCGAATTACATCTGATCTATCATATTCTTTATTTTTTCGTGCTGTATCCCTCTCTGCGATTTTCTGGTGAACTTGATCGTCAGTCAACTTTGCACGCTTCAAAGCTTTCTCCTTCAATTCATGTAAAGCCTACAGAGATCAAAAGGATGGCTAAGCTGTGAGATTCCGTACTATGATTATCATCCAGAAGCTACAAAAGGTGGAAACACATGATTGGCAGGAGGCACTAGTACAAGGATAGGATGCAGGAAATGTTTTTCTTTTTTCTAATTGTTATGACGCAGGGAATGTTGATGCAATCTAGAAAATAACATAAAGCGCATATCTTTGTGATGGACTAAATGCATAACATCTAGCACCAGAGCTGGAAGCCACCTGATATTGAACAAGTTCGCAACAATTCCTCAAGGTGAAAAAAGTGTTGCTTGAAACATGAAATTAAGGACCTGTTACAGACACTTCAGAGTATACAACAACAAAAACAACATACCCAACGTAATCCCATAAGGTAGAGTCTGGGGAGGGTTGAGTGTACGCAGACCTTACCTCTACCTTACCTCTACCTGAGGTAGAGAGGTTGTTTTCGATAGACCTCCAACTCAAAAAAAAAAGTCCAAAACAGTCCAAAAAATGAACTAACAAAAGTACAAGAAATAATAGATAGTAACTGGACAATACTACAGCAACATAATATGAAAAGTCAAAGGACAAGACAACAGATTATAACAGAGACCCAAGGACCACAAACTACAGGAACGTTACTACAACTACTAGTATGGACGGATAACAAGACCCACACTGCTACCTACAAGCCCTCTACCCTAATTTGTGTCCTTCACAGCCGCTTATCTAAGGTTATGTCCTTGGTAAGCTGAAATTGTGTCATGTCCTATCTAATCACCCCTCCCCAATACTTCTTCGGTCTACCTCTCCTTCCATAGCCAGCGTCTCACAACCTCTGAACTGGGGCATCCAAACATTTGCTCTTCAAATGCCTGAATCATCATAGTCTCGCTTTCCGCATCTTGTCTTCTACCGAAGCCACTCCTACCTTGACCTAGATATCCTCATTTCTAATCTTATCTCTCCTAGTATGTCCACACAGTCATCGCAACATTCTCACTGCAACTTCCAACTTCTGAACGTGAGAGTTGCAACCACCACTATGTAGAACTTACATTTAAACATCAACGATACATTTTTATCACATAAGACCCCGAAGACAAGCCTCCATCTTGCCCATTCTGCATCAATACAGTGTGTGACATCATCATCAATCTCTCCATTACCTTGAATTGGGATGGCAAAATGGATAAAATTTGTGGTTATCTGCTCGACTCGGCCCATTTTAACTGGGTTGGGTATCCAATCATTTAAAAGTGGGTCAAATATGGATCAACAAATATTATCTATAGAAGTTGCCTTCACCTTGTTCGGTATCTCTTCCATCAGACCATATCACATAGCCCTTTCATAGAGCTCCTCTACTTCATCCATTTTATATTTGTGCTAGATATTCATTTTGAATACAATTCTCATGTGCTGCTTGGCCTAGAATCTTAGATGTCTAGATTGTGCACAGTCAGACCCACAGCCCAGACTAATTTTACTTGATCTTCAATTCTTTTGTGGGGTGTTATCTCACTATTCATATTGCCTTCTTACTTTTACTCATCATGTACCCTTATTCTCTAGCTTTCACAATTTCAACTTCTAGTTGACTCTTTCGTTAATTTCATTACTCAACACAACATCATCTGAAAATAGTACGCACTATAGGCACCACTAGGACCATCAATTTCTCTGGACAAAGTAACAGCATAGAAAATGCAATGCTTGAAAACAGACAGCAAAAAAAAATTTGCACCTCTGCGTAACTGGCGGGCACAAGCCCCAGAATTGCTAGAACATTCCTTATAGTAGTCTCTAAAGCCGCAATTGACTCTATCCGCAATGCTTGCTTTTTACCCTGCAGGAAAGCCAAACACAATTGTCAAGGGAACCTTTTCCCAAAGTTTTATGTAACTAGGAAATAAGAAGAGAAGCGAAGAGCAAAATAAAAAAATGATTCCTTCCATTGTCTGGAAATGGTAACATAATCTGAATCATACCTATCATGAGTTACTGGAGTGGAAGATTTCCTCACTTTTACCTTGATTCAGATATACAATATTTCTAAGGAATCAGGACCTTAAAACTCAGCCAGTGTTATCAAAAGCAAAAAAGCGCAATAAAACCCTAACGCTCGTTGGCTTTAAGTGCAAAGCGCAAATAAAGTGTGTGTTTTAATTAAAAAGGGTGTAACGGGAGAAAAAAATACAAATATATAAGTTTAAGTCCAAGACTATTAATTATAAGCATGAATGGCAAATATCTTAACAAAGAAATTGAAAAAAACTATGATACAGTGAAATATCAATTGCTTAGTGCCACCTCTTCTGAAGAGGCTCACTGGCAAGGAAATGTATACCTTAGAACCTTGATGACGACACTGAAGCGCACATTAAGCGAGGCGAAGTGCTCAACACGTTTTGAGCCGTGCTTTAGGGCTTAAGTGTGTTTTAAGTGTGTTTTAAGTGTGCCTTTGACAACACTGAAATTCACTATAGTTCTTTCCAAAAATGTCAAACACCAGAATCAGTAAAGATCTGAAAGAGACAAATATCGGTTTGGTTTATCAGTTAACAGTTTGATAATTTTGCTAACTAAAACAAAGCATAGTAATTTTGGTTTAGTTCGTCTCGTCCAAGATCAGTTTGATTTTTCGGTTTTGGGCTTGTCGGATTAGGATTCATTTTCAGACCAAAAACTGGGTACCAGAATATGATCCATTCTGCAATCTTTGCCTATTCATTTGGGCTTTTTTATCACCCGTGTTTCAATTTTTTCCACAGCATTCTCGATTACAGAATGATAAGAAAAATCAATGATTCAAGTAGTAATTTCTTACGTAGGGCAATGTCAAATATTTTGAGACTATCTGCAGTTGCTCTGTTTTACTCAGTATCTTATTCCCTATTCCCTGATTGAATACTTCTGTTAGTTTGATTTGTAGTGGTAGAGCATGGTCTTGGTACAAGTAAAATAGAATAACAAGATAACCCAAAGCTACCTACCTAGAAATAGGCATATTATCCAAATTGACTAATAACTCGTCTAATGACAAGTCCTAAGACTGCAACGACACTTGTGAAATCAACCACAGTGCTGCAGGACATCAAAATCAAGAACTCTTCCATGGGAAACAATGAAATGAATACAACACAAAATGAAGAAACAAGATAACCTTTATGATGCCCAAGCCTTTTAGTATCTTAGTCATTTTATGTATAATCTCCAGACCACCTTAGGAACATAAAACATGACTAGCACAACATTGCACTAAATGGTGAAAGCTAAATGGGTCCTACAGATAGCAGGAGGCAAAAGAAATGAAATATGCGAAATCTTTTGAGAAAATTGGGCTGGGCATTTAATTTTCTTTTGGCTGAAACGCGGAACCTGGAAGGAAGGAAAAGTGGATTCCTAAGGCCTAAGGGCACCAAAGTTCGTTTTCCAGTTAACCAAAAAATTGAACCCGGACCTCAGGTCCTCAACTTGTAATGCTTCCTCTCATCAATAAATCTTCTTTGTTAGAAAGTGTGTATCTAACCAATGTCACTGAGATGTAAAGCTATTAACCAAATTAAGCCTCTGACTACAACTCGTTATTTAGACTGCAACCTACTGTCTCAAAAAATCAGGTTCTTTGAGTAATTATGCAAGAAGATGAAGTGCAGAATAAGTAAATCAATAAAAGTATTTTCACGTGGAAAAATCCTTGCTCTAGGGAGTTAAAACCATGACCTACCTCTCTTAGGATTTCACAAAAAATCTTCCCTAAACTCGAGCAATTTAAGGTTACAACCACCCTGTACACCTAAGGAACTTTTCCCACCAGCCCCTACCTCTACCCTCAATAATTCACCCACTTGTTGGCTCTTTCTCCTAACTTCTTCAACTACTCTACCCAGACACTGAAGTCCTTTACAACAGAAAACTACACCTACTACAATCAACTAAGAAAGTAATCAAGAACTTGCTTTGGAACCACAAGAATATAATTAGTTTATACTAGGCCATTATGTTAATATGCCCGATCTCCCAAAAATTCTGTTCACTTCCCAAAATAATCATGTGAGTGAAGTGACTATATATATGAATAGTCACTTCTTTGATTGAGATTACCTTACAAAGAAAATAATAAAATAGTTAAACTAATACTTTTCCCACATTAAAGAATGACAGTGAAAACAAAGCATTCGTTACACTACCTGTTGACTGTTTTAAAATTTTCAGCAAGAAAGAGTGTTGATTGGCATTTCAATTGAAGTAAAAATAGCTTTGAGTGTGTATAGACAGGAAAGAGGATGCTGATTTGTACTTCAGTTGAAACAAAAGTACCTTTCGTGTATGCAAGAGATCATTGATCAACTTCAGTGGGTCTGACATTGCTGCCAGTGCAACAGGAGTGTGAAGATCATCTGATATTGAAGATAAAACTTCATCTTGGAATTTATTTATACAATTAGCAGTTTCTGCAGGAACAGAATCCTTCAAACTTGCCTCATCATGCTGGGTGGAAAGAATTTGACAATCATATAATGCCTATTACCAAAGACAACACTCAAGTTAATATCTGCTTTTTCTGATATAAAGGACAAACTCATAAACAAACACCAAAGTTAGAGGAATAACTGCTTTTGGATCATTCAAAATATGAATATTTGTTTGGTACAGGAAAAATAGGAATTTGAATAAAAATTAAAGACTAATTTGGACGGAGGAGTGTTTTTTTCTTAAGAGGGAGTTCTTGAGCTATGTATACATACTGAGATGACTTACATTTACTCCCAGAAGTCTATACCAAGCTAGAAGACAATCCACTATAACAAATCGACTCCTAATCTTTATGACTTCTTCACCATACCAGACAGCAATTGACATAAGCAAATTGAAATAGAAGAAGGAAGAAGCATTATTTCTTAGAATAAGGTAAGAAAAAAAATACTATTAATCAAGAAATCTACTGTACACAAGCAATATATCAAGAAGTAGAGAATCCACAACACAATATGATTCTCCATGAATGACATTCTCTTCTAGGCACACTAGAACACCATGGGTAATTGTTGATTTTTTCCATACAAATTAGAGATCGTGAATCAAAGTACCTGATATATATAAAAAAGGCGATCAGATGCACTCTCAATCTGTACAATTGTGTAATTGATTGGAGATCTATAATGTGTCCCAATTAAGAAAAGCCTAAGTGCCAATGGGTGATAAAGATCAATCACCTGAAGAAAAACAATACATAGAAACATCAAAAGCTACCGAAAAGAACTATACAAATAACCTAACAAATATCAATTCTGAAAGTGAAGCACAACTTTCCTCCCCAGTATACCTGCCGAATTGTGAAAAAGTTTCCTAGTGACTTTGACATTTTCTGGGAGTCAATGTTGACAAATCCATTGTGTATCCAATAAGTTATGTTGCTCTCCCTACAAGCAGCACAGCTCTGGGCAATTTCATTTTCATGATGAGGAAACACGAGATCCATCCCCCCACCATGAATGTCGAAATTATATCCCAAGTATGCAGCACTCATGGCACTGCACTCAATATGCCATCCAGGTCTTCCTGGACCCCAGGGACTCTCCCAGAAAGGTTCTCCCGCCTTAGCAGTCTGCATGAGAAAATTGACATCAGTAGCAGCGGTCAAGAAAACAACAGCTCAAATCTCCATATCGCCAGTAACAACAACAATTAACTCAGTTGCACATTTTTTCAAAGCTTGATGCATGAAGTCAAACGAAAGCAGTTCATAACAAAATATGGCAGACATTTTACCCTTTCATGTTCAGCAGAACTGCCAAACAGCACCTATTTCATATTGAAATTCTGATATGATGCTTTTTTTTATTGAGGAGAAAAATATTGATGAGGAGAATTTTGGAAGGAGATAAAAGGAAAAGAAGTGACATACAAATTTCTATAGACACGGTATTCCATTTTCTTCAATTTCACCTTAGGTCTTTTGTTTTAATTACAGAAATCCTTGAATCTGTTCAGAATTTCAACGTCGAAATTGGTCAAAGTACCCAAAATCAGTTGACCAGACCGGGTACGGAGCTCACACTCATGTCGTGTTGACACGGTTGCAGCACCGAAAGTGAAGAATCTGAGCAATTTACGTGAAGATTTTCATTTAACAGGTGAACTGGGGAATACATCCATTCTGTGATGCAAGTGCCTGAAACACAAGATGAATGAATAACTGACTTCTTCAAAAGTTTGTTATAACGTAAATATGCTTGTTTGATCATTTCACTGCAGCAACTTGGAACAAACAAAGTCATCTCTGGGAAACCCTTCAAAAACTAAGTCATAACAAGAAAACATAAGTATCAATCAGAAACAAATGTAATTCAGATGAACTACATACCACACATGAAAAGTAATAAAATTTAAACAGTAGATACACTGTGAATAGCCTTCTTTTTTTCATATTTCTTGGTGTCCTATATTTTCTGTTATTTGCTTTTTGTTCTTTTGACATGGGGATAAAGTGAATGTGAAAGATATGAATATGTGCTTAAAATCCAACAAATGACACAGCCAATAGTAAGAAACTTCACAAGCATAACTACAAATACTCACTTTCCACAAGGCAAAATCAGCTGGATGCTTCTTCCTTGTGTCTACTGCTACACGTTCTCCTGCCCTATTATCTTCCAATTTTCGGCCAGATAATGTTCCATATTCTGGGAATTTGTCTACAGAAAAGTAGACATCACCATTGATTCTGTAAGCACAACCATTATCGAGAATCTGTCACAGAAGACCGCAAAAAAAGGTTAAATGTCTGCAGTAGGGAAACAAGAAATAACACTGCCCGGAATCAAACAAGGAATATATCAACAGAAGGGGATTGAAGGTAAGTCTAGACAAAGGAAGAAACTGATGCATGCACACCCAACCTAGCAAAGCAGTTCAAGAGCTTTTCCTCAAGTCGCTACTTCAGAGGCTTGGAGGGAGCTTGGAATGAAGGCTTGAGACTCAAAAACCTATTAAAATGGAATTACAAGACTCCGCTTGGAGGAAGGACTCACTTGCAATGTGAGATGCTAAGCTTGATGCGACGGCAAGTTAGAGATTGCAACTGCAATTCGAGTCGCATTCAGCCTAAAATTTAGGTCTCACAATTTGGAGTTGCGTAGATGGATGCAACCACTAGTGGGAGATGCGATGCCGCAAGCTACGTCGCATACTACACGGACAGTCTGTTTAGGGCTGTTTTTGCAATTTATCTGAGTACCACTTTTGGCTTTTTTGTAATAGTTAGCCTAGACTATAATTGGTGAGAATAGCTCATTTAGACACAGATTATTTTTGAGATTGAAGATGAGTTGATACTCTTGAGAGAGTTGTTGCTAAGGCCTTGCTAGACAAATATTAATGGAATTGCTTGCTTGAGGAATCATCCCTCTTGAGGGGTGTCTAAGATGGATTGCTTGTTTGAGGATTTATCCTCTCGAGGGTTATCTTATAGATTTTGTGCTTGTCATTGGATTCTTAATAGAAGGTTTTGGCTTTAATATAGCCATTCTTGTCTATTAGTTTCTTGCTTTGCTTGTGTCCATCTTCTATCCTATATTTCTGAAAGAAAAGCACAAATAATGAAGTAAAAACCTGCTGAATCATATCGATTATCTGAGGCATGTGATCAGACACACGAGGTTCCACTGAAGGAGGAAGACAGTGAAGATAAGCCATGTCTTGGTGAAACTCTTCGCAGAAGCGTCTGCTTAATTTGATTGGATCCTCACCCAGCTCATTTGCTCTAGCAATAATCTACAGAATTTGAAAATAGCAGTGTCAGCTGAATATAAGCTGTAGCAATGATCTACTGAATTTTCCAGATATAAAATAGCTGAATAATATCATCTCTTGAAAGAAAAACAGTAACTCGCCTTGTCATCAACATCAGTAAAGTTGCGAACATATTTGACTTCATATCCCAAATAATTTAGGTATCTGCCTAACATTTCATAAAGAAACAAAATCAAGAGTATCTGATTAGTTACACAAACCAAATTCCCAAATACATAATTTACGAATCCATGAATAATAGATAG
>JAJOOS010024251.1:0-11222 GCA_029582725.1 Solanum chiquidenum
CATATTAGACATCATAATCGATGTTTGGCTTAGTTATTACTTCGCACCAATCGACACTAGCCTATTAGATAGTATCACACTAAATCTATGTTGATAATTCTTTTCTTGTTGATTACCTCCTTGGTCTGACAAGTAGCAACAAGGCGAGTTCTAACGTTTGCAACCGCTAAAAAGACTTCTAAACGAAAAAATTATCAATGCATGCACTACACTATTCAAGAATTGTTTATTTACTATTCATACTTTGTCAATTGCTCATGGTTCCCAGAACCCTAGTTGTGGAGTTTAGTTATCCATAATCATATGAACACAATTCATGGTTTTAGATGAAAGAATTATGAACTTACGTAAGACGAATAATAAACCCAGAATTCAACTTGAATTGCAACACCAAAATCTTCAAAACGAACTTAGGAAATTAATAATTGCTCAAGTTGCAAGTTAATCTCCCCAAGTCAAGAACCAGAATAGAATAATAATGTCTAACCCCCAAAAAGGAGGTTTACATGCCCTATTTATTGAAAACAAGTCCTAAATAAAAAGGGAAACAAAATAAGAAAAGTTTCGTTCAGGCACGCGTCTTCAATCCACGAGACTGACTTAGGGACCGTCAATGGATCTACGGTCCGTGAGTCCCTTCCGTGAGCCAAGACTTGGAAAATATTTCAGCTTCCAAAATCCAGCTCTCTGAAGAAAACGACGGATGTGCAGTACGGATCGTAGATCGATCTACGGTTCATCAATCCCCCTCCATAGCTCCACACTTAGACTCTTCAAAAATCAGGTACTGGAACCCTCGCAGTATCCATCTACGGATCAACAGTATGGTCCGTAGATCCATCTACGGATCAATAGTATGGTCCGTAGATCCATCTACGGACCGTCAATGGCCTCCGTGGTTCCACACTTGGTCAGATTTCCCTGATTTGCCTCCATGACTTGGCTGCTGATCTATGACCACCATCTACAGAGCGTCGATGGACCTACGGTCCGTAGATCACCTCCGTAGATGCCCTTTTCTGCACTTCTTTCAGCTATCTCTTTAATTCCGCGCCTGAATATCTTTCCTGCAAAATATGATGAAAACACATAATAAAACCAATACGAAAAGGCCCTAGACACACACAACTTGTAAGTGAAATGTATTAGAAATACTGTAAACTCACGGTGTATCAACACCCTCAACTTAAATTCGTTGTTTGTCCTTAAGCAACGCACTAAGACTCTAAATGATACTTTGTATATAAGCAAGTATTTCAAGCACAAGCAATCACATGGCTCTCTACCCCACTTACTTTCTGGGTGCAAGATTTGTTCACTTAAACTCGACAAGCTAATTCATGTGGATCAAACCATGACAACGATCGACCAACCAACAAACAACATACACTGTTTTACTATCACCAAAGTACCAATTTTTCCGACAATGCAACTAGTGCCCTCACTTCAAACGAAATCCCTTATCTTTCACACAATGACTATGACTCTGAGTACAAGGATTCCTTCAACACTCACACTCAGAAACAACTTCAAATACAGTTAGTGCTCAATACCATAGGCTTGCCCTTATTTTCACTGCTTAGACTCCCCAAATTAGAATCCAGGATCACTATAGGACTTTCTTGGCTTGTAACATAGGCTCAGGGTCAGGTGTGGTGCATTTGGGTATTTCTAAGTAACTTTCTGCCCTCCTTGACATTACACTAGGCTTTCAACCTCTTTGTGCCCTATTCTTTCCCTTCATTTTCTTCAACCATGGATGTGACTTTAGACTTTGTATCTCTTTAGATTTTATTTTTTCTTCAACTTTTTCTTGCATTTTATTCGTTTCTAAAGCTTTCAACAAGTCACATCTTCTTTTTTTTCTTTCAACATGAAACTCTTTTCATACCCATTTTTCTTTCGGTTTCCTCTTTCATATCCACCCTCAACTTATGGATTTTCCATTGGTTGAGGTGCACATTACCCAATGTCGGGTCAGGGCCAAGTTTGAGGTTACTTTTTACATTAGCCACCGTCAACTCAGGCTTTTTGGCCTAAGTCAAGGTGCACATGTCCAAGGAGGGAATGGGGCCAACATAGTCGATTATGGGAAGGTGAGTTCGGGGTTTAGAAGGAAATGGTCTAATTTTTAGGCTCAAAGTATTTGGATCAAATGGTGCATTTATTTCATTTGGTTGGATCCTTCTTTTAGACAATTTGTGGACTTATCAGAATAAGAGCCTATGATCACCGCTCTGTGCCAGCCCCACCATATCTGCAAGATCTGCGCCCAAAGGAGGTACCTTAACCTTGGGCTCTCTGCGAGGTGCAGCCACATTTGCCTCATCACGAATGAGGCCTATATCCAATGTCCTTGTAGGGTAAATTAACGTGTCACAATTCCAAATCGGCACTCCAGAGTCCCTGCACAAGTGGAAAATCAAATAGGGAAAGGGGTAAGTAGTGGCTGTCTTGAATGCCCTCTCGTGAATCTCTGTCAGCAACATGCGGGCAAAGTCAATCTCCACTCCTGCTACCAGAGTTGCAACCATAACTGCTCTATCCCATGTGACTTGGTTGTTAGCATTTGTCGGCGACACCCTGTTACGCACCAACAACCAGAAGAACTTGGCCACAAAATTCAATGTGGCCTTTAGAATACCTAACCGAGGTGCAGTGACCCATTCAGCACACTCACCATCTGCAGCAATATATTTAGCCACCCATAGTATTACCGCCTCTCGCTGCTCAGCATTCCTCTGAAAAGCACCGCTCCGCACGATGTCCCATATGTAATCAAACTCAGCTGTGTTGAGGGACCAAGAGTGACCTGTGGTAGTCCCATAGAGAAAGCAGATGATGGTGGCTTGTCATATGTCTACCAGACAACCCCGGACCACAGTGGAAGTGAGAGGGTCCTGGGCTATGGGTTTTGACCATTTGGAGATCGAACCACGCAGAGTGGCGGCATAGGAGGCGTATAACTCCCATACAATCTCCTCACTATAAGTACCTGGGTCTCGAGCCATCCAGTCACACATGTGAATGTTAAACAGCCGGTGGATGTCGGGGACAGTGTGCAAGCTCCCTGTGAGGACTCTGCGCTCCTCTGTAAAAATTTGGGCCATCTTCGCTTTGTCGTTAATCATCTTCGCATCCCGATAGATTTTCCATTGGCCCTCAACACACCATCTGTTTGGATTATCGGCCACCGGGGTAGGGTTATCATTCCTTGGTATAGGTATAGACTCAGAGCTAGTAGCCTCATTAGATGAGACAGCTTGTCCATTTTGGCTGGACCCTGTGGCTTACTTGGCAGTCAATCCCGAGGCATGATCAAACTTGGACCCTGAAGCATCGGTAGACTTAAATCCTGAGGCATCGGTACACTCAGATCCTGACACAGACCCAGTAGCTGAACTGGAAGTAGCCCTAGTTGGTGAGCTGATCATTGTGTGCTCCTCATCAGACTGGGAGACAGTGACTACGTCTGGAATCACCTTCCGAGGAGTGCCTCTAGTAGCTCGGGGTGCAGTGGGAGAAGTCCTTGTGGTGGGAGGAACGTATGCTGGATCTCGTTCTGTATCCGTGTCCTCATCGATTAATCTAAAGTTAGGGGCAACATATTTGGACTTGCCATGTTTTGAATAGGTGACTAGCTTCTTGGGTGCCATCATACATGTGGAAGTAGTATTAATACCAAAACTAAAAATGAACAGTAACAGAGACCAAAAAAAATAAAAAATCAGACAGTGGCTACAATGATCATCCATCGAGGGTACCTACGGTTCGTAGACTGATCTACGATCCGTGGAACCCTTCCGTGGATCAGAGGATCAACACTATTGGTCGTAGATGGAAACCACGGATGTACAGAATGGTCCGTAGATCCATGGTTTTACACTTGGTGAAATTTTCAAGGTCATCAACCCACGAACCCAATCTACGGTCCGTAGGCGGGGTATTGTGGATGCGATCTGTTCTAGGTTTCATCCATTCTCTAATTTGAATTTCACATCTTTAGACCATGTTCAACAATATCCTAGTCTAACCATGCATTTCAACAATGGAGCATGCTAGTTTGTCATTCTCAGGATTCCGATTAATCATCTGAATAAGTAGTTACGCCAAACTTTGGAACCCTAAGTCGAAACTCACATTTAGACTTGTAATTGAACACAACAAGGAAGCATAATCACTATCTATCGTTCCTAGGGTAATGTAATTACCAGTGTTATCATGAAATTTCATCTAACGATTACCCAAGGTCAAGACCCTACTCCCGACTTTCTATATTCAATCTATGAACCGAAATTCAAAGTGAGGAGAAAGTCTATTACCTGATAAGCAACGAGGAGTGGGGTGATTGCGTGACGACACTACTTAGAAAGACAATAAATCACCTCTTCTTGACTAACCCAACACCGTACTTTGGAATATGGGATGAGTTGTATTCGAAATGGAGAGGAATTTTGGGAATTATGGGGGAATGGAAGGGATGATTTAATAGGGGAGTTATGGACTGATTTAGGGAGGTTATGGAATGGTTGAAACAGTTGGAGAGTGAATGGAGGGAAGTGTGAATGATTTGAAGTTAGGGGAATTTTAAATAAGGGGGTCCGGGTCGGGTCAGACAGAGTTAGGATTTGGACCCACGAGACCCCGTCTACGGTCCGTAGGTCAGGACCGTTGATCACACTTACACTTGGAAAAGTTTAGGGACTTACCTGGGATCTACGGACACCATCCACGGTCCGTGGATCGATCGACGGACCGTCAATGGGGTCCGTAGACCTCTGCACCAGACCAACTTCTGTATATTTTTCATGGCGTACCTACACCTTTAGCAACCAATAGGCCATTCTTTTTACATTTTCTGGACACTGTTTAGACACGGACTCTATGCTAATTCTAGCCAACACAAAAAAAACTAAATAAAATTTAAAATAAAATACCTATCTAAATTTATACCGAGACAAAATTAAACAAAGACAACTACTAAATGGAAAAATATAACCCTATCGTTGGCTAGATTGTACATCTTGGGTTGCCTCCCAAGCAGCGCTTGATTTAACGTCGCGACACGACGCAAGTTTCTTGATTACTCAGACTTCATCAAGATTGTAGGCCTCAATCACTTCTTGCACACTTTCTGCATTTCCCAGATAGATCTTGATTCTTTGGCCTTTTACCATGAACCTTGTTCCTTAACTATTCTCAAGCTCAACTGCTCCATGGGGGAGCACTTTTGGGAGCAAAAATGGCCCAGTCCATTTGGACTTTAGTTTGCCTGGAAACAAGCGCAACCTAGAGTTGAATAGAAGCGCAAGATCACCAACCACAAATTCTCGCTTTTCAATTCTTTGATCATGATACCGCTTCATCTTTTCTTTGTACAAGGCTGAACTTTCATAAGCTTGTAGGCAAAACTCATCCAGCATATTCAAGTCATTCATTCTTTGATTAGATGCAGTTCCCCAATCCAAATTTAGCTTCTTCATTGCTCATATCACCTTATGCTCTAGTTCTACCGGTAAATGACAAGACTTCCCATACACAAGTTGGTAAGGAGACATACCTATGTGGGTCTTGTATGCAGTGCGATAGGCCTATAGAGCATCATCAAGCTTTCTTGACCAATCTGTTCTATTAGCATTCACAGTCTTCGCCAGAATCTATTTGATTTCTTTGTGGGACACTTCAACTTGCCCACTCGTCTGCGGATGGTGAGGAGTGGCTACATTGTGGCGGACACCATATTTCTCCAGTAGCGCCTTGAACAACTTATTACAAAAGTGGGAACCTCCATCGCTAATAATATCCCTCGGTGTACCAAACCTGGAGAAGATATTCTTTATCAAGAATGCGGTGACACTTTTACCTTCATTGTTGGAGAGTGCAACTGCTTCCACCCACTTCGGTACATAATAAACCGCAACAAGAATATACTTCATCCCATGTGAACTCACAAATGGAACCATAAAATCAATGTCCCATACATCAAACAACTCTATCACCAATATAGGATTCGTGGGAAGCTTTTGCCTCTTCAAAATCCCTCCTTCTCTCTGGCAACGATCACAAGACTTGGCAAAATCATGAGCATCTTGGTAGATAGTAGGCCAGTAATACCCACACTGCAAACTTTTATGTGCAGTTCGAATACCACTATGGTGCCCACCAACAGGAGATGAATGACATGCTTCAAGTACACTCAACATCTCAATCTCGGGTACACAACGACGAATAATCCCATCAGCACAACTACGATACAACTAAGGCTCATCCCAAAAGAATTTCTTCACATCATGCATAAACTTTTTTCTTTGGTGAAATGACAAATCTGGGGGCACAATATCGCTTGCTAAATAATTAGCAAAGTCTGCGAACCAAGGAATCAAATCATGAGAAGCAGCTAATACCTGTTCATCTGAAAAAGGATCATTAATTCCAGCCCCATCACCAAGCTTTAGCATAGCCTCTTCCTCTAATCTGGATAAGTGATTGGCAACTTGGTTTTCGGTCCCCTTTCTATCTTTTACTACAAAATCAAACTCTTGCAGCAATAATACCCATCTAATCAACCTTGGCTTTGCATCCTTCTTTGCCATCAAATACCTCAATGCAAAATGGTCAGTATGCACTATGACTTTGGTACCAAGTAAGTAGGATCGAAATTTCTCAAATGCGGAAACTACTGCAATGAGATCTTGTTCAGTCACAGTATAATTCTTCTGAGCTACATTTAGAGCCTTGCTAGAATAGTAAATAGGGTGAAGAATTTTCTCTCGCCTCTGTCCCAATACTACACCAAGCGCCACTCCACTCACATCGCACATTACCTCAAACGGTTGTCCCCAATCTGGTGAAACAATGATAGGTGCAATAACCAACTTCTCCTTCAACTCTCCAAATGCTCTTAGACAAGCCTCATCAAAATAGAAATTACAATCCTTCTCGAGCTGTTTGCACAAAGGATGTGCAATTTTTGAGAAATCTTTGATGAATCTACAATAAAAACATGCATGCCCAAGAAAGCTCCTCACACCTTTTACAGAGATAGGTGGCGGAAGTTTTTCTATTACTTCAACTTTCGCTTTATCTACCTCAATGCCCTTTTCAGAAATTCGATGACCAAGAACTATTCCTTCTTTCACCATAAAGTGGCACTTCTCCCAATTCAGCACCAGGTTGCAATCTTCACACATTTTAAGTACTTCGGCCAAATGATTTAGACATCGATCAAAAGAGTGACCTACCACAGAGAAATCATCTATAAATACCTCAATAGTATCCTCGACCATATCAGAGAATATTGACATCATACAACGTTGGAAGGTCGTTGGAGCATTGCACAATCCAAAGGGCATCCATTTGAAAGCGAAAGTCCCATAAGGGCAAGTGAAGGTGGTCTTCTCTTGGTCCTTCGGAGCTATAGAAATCTGATTGTAGCCTGAATAACCATTAAGAAAACAATACCAACCCTTTCCAGCAAGTCTATCCAACATCTGATCCATGAACGATATAGGGAAATGGTCATTTTTTGTCCAAGCATTTACTTTGCGATAGTCCATGCATACTCTCCATCCAGTCACGAGCCGCATCGGAACAAGCTCGTCTTTATCAATATGAATCACAGTAATACCACCTTTCTTGGGCACACATTGAACAGGGCATACCCAACTACTAACTGCAATGGGGTAGATAACTCCAGCATCCAACCACTTGATGATCTCCTTTTTTACTACCTCTTGCGTAGGTGGATTTAATATTCTTTGGTGCTCAATGCTAGGTTTGTGATCTGGCATGAGTTGGATTTTCTGGGAACAAATACAGGGAGGGATCCCAATAATATCCGCAAAATTCCACCCAATAGCTCGCTTGAACCTCTTTAACACAGTCACCAAGCACTCTACCTGTCTTGCATATAGATTTGTCGCAATGATGACCGGCAGAGTGTTATCTCTGCCCAAGAATACATACCTCAAATGTGGTGGTAAAGCATTAAGCTCTACTTTCGGTGCCTCAACAATAGATGGTCTTGCTGGTGGAGACTCACGATTCTTCATGTCCAATTGATACATCTTTTGTTTTGACCGATATTCACACCTGTTTAGTGCAACTACCAACTCATCATACTCTTCAATACCATCACTATGGAAATTCATCATAACTGCTGCTAGTGCCTCAAAACCGAGTCGCTCTTCAATTTGCACTTCTGGTCCACTCTCAATTCTGCAAGTTATAGCAAATATTGTTTGGAGCTCACCACTCTGCTTCATGGATCTACAAATATTAAAAGCTGCTTCTTCATTGTTCAGTCTAAACTTCATCTGTCCCTTCTCCATATCAACCAATGCACGACATGTGGCAAGGAATGGTCTCCCAAGGATGATGGGAACATCAAAATCACAGTCAAGAATCATAAAATCAGCTGGAAATATGAACGAATCCACTTTTACTAGCACATCATGTAGTACACCAATGGGCCTTTTCACAGTTTGATCGGCCATAAGCAGTCTCATCGTAGTAGGTTTTGGATCTCCTAGACCCAACTTCTTGTAAATAGACAATGGCATGAGGTTGATGCTAGCACCAAGATCGCACAATGCCTTAGCAAAGTGTAACAACCCTATAGTACATGGGATCGTGAAAGCACCAGGGTCTTCCTTCTTCTGTACAAGAGATCTTGTAGCAATAGCGCTACAATGCTGCATTATATCATCATCTTCAAAACTCATAGACCTTTTCTTTGTCAACATATCTTTCATAAATTTCGCATAACTAGGCATTTGCTCCAAACCTTCTATCAAAGGAAAATTTATAGAAAGCTGCTTCAACATAGTAATAAACCTGAGATATTTACCATCTTCAGTCTTCTTCACTAACCTCTGTGGAAAAGGTGGTGGAGGTCTAGGTATGGGGACCACTTTCTGAGATATATCCACTTCTTGCTCTGTCGCAGTCTCAGACTCTTTTCTAACCTCTACCACATCATCTTCTTTTCTAATCTAAACATCCAAAACAAATGGCATAGGTGGATCTATGGTTTGCTTACCCCCTCGAGTAGTGACTGCCATGCAATGACCGTCATTCTTTGGATTCTAGATGGTGTTGCTAGGAAGAGTGCCAGGTTGACGTGGATTCACTATAGTCGACAACTGAGTCATCTGCTACTCGAGATGCTTTATTGGCACTGCATGGGCATCAACCTTTTGACCAATGCCAGACAAGTCATTTCTCATCTCCTTCACATTCGCATCAGTTGCATCAAACCTTCTCATCATCTTATGCATTATATCTTCAATACGTACCATATTTCCTCCAGCTTCTCTAGTACCCGATTCCCATTTTTGAGGGGGAATATAAGGTCCAACCCGATCATTTCTATTTCCATAGTTGTTCTCGGTTGTCATTACCATAGTTTCGACCTTGATTTCCTTGACCTTGGTGCCAATTTTCTGTGTTGGATCCTTGGACGTTTGGTCGGAAACCCCTCGTCTGATCATTCACCGCATAATCGTCCTCTTCATAGTAACACTCTTCAACTGGTGGTGGCGTTCTGGTCAAGTAATTCATAGCATTTACCTTCTCAGCACCTCCGCTCACATGCTTTAATACCAAACCTAACTCGGTCCTCATCTGGGCCATCTCCTCACGAATCTCATCTGCAGATTGGTTGTTAGTAGCATGGATGGGAAATGTGTTTCTCCTAGTATCCGACCTCCTAGTGCTCCATGCTTTATTGTTGCGAGAGATCTTCTCTAGTTTTTCTCCAATCTGCGCATATGTGCACTCACCATATGATCCTCCAGCAATAGTATCAAGCACTATTTTATTGTTGTCATCCTGACCTCGATAGAAATATTCCTTCAGCGACTCATCATTGATACGGTGGTCCGGAACACCTCTTATAAATGCAGTGAATCTGTCCCAAGAGCTAATCACATACTCTCCAGGTAATGCTACAAAATTATTGACCCTATCTTTGTGATTTAGCTTCTTGGACACTGGATAATATCTTGCCAAGAACACATCCTTCAGTTGGTCCCATGTATATATTGAGTTATAGGGAAGCTCAGTGAACCATACAGCAGCATCGCCTGTCAGTGATAGAGGGAACACTCGCAACCCGGTGATATCCATATCCAAGTCTAGTCGACCCACACAGCTCTTGCAAGCTGCCCTGAGCTTGGCTACGTGAGCTTGTGGATTTTATGATGGTGACCCCGAGAATAAACCTCTCGCTGTAAGCATCTGCATCAAGCTATTGGTTACTACAAATGTGTGGCCCAAAGGTAAAGGGGTTAGGAAAAGAGGTCCATCTGAGTCATAAATATTTACGTTGCCCCAGTAGTTGTCATGAGGTCGAGGGCCTGGTGGGCCGTGCACCCTCACTACATTCCCCAATTGATTTCCAATTGGAACCTGGTTGTCTCCACCAACTACCCTTTGAGGTTGCAACCTAACTTCATCACCTAGATTTACTCCAATAGGATTATCTTGATCTCCTAGATTATTCATTCTTCGCAAAGTTTGGTTCAACTCTGGGTCGTAAGGAGTAACTGGATTACCTTGGCTCCGTGTACTTGGCATACACTAGAGTCGAACCCTGAAAGAGACAAAAACAAAAAAAAGCAAGAAAGTAAAATCAGGAAATATTTGACTAACGTTCAATAATTGTAGTTAAAATAAATCTAAAAGCCAAAATTTCCCCGGAAGCGGCGCTTAAATTTGATACGCTCAAATTACACCTCTTTAAAGAAGCATAAGCGATCGTTATCAAGTAAAGAATCCAACTTGTAGGTTGGGGTCGATTCGATGAGGAAACTAGTTTAGACTTTACTTTAACCAACAATTATATTCAATTAGTCAAATTACTTCTAAAAACAAAGCAAGTAATTAAAGGGTGGGTTTTGTTAAACAACTTGTAAGAATTCAATAAGTAATCAGTAATCAAAAGTCAAGATTGGTTGTTATCATGATGAGAGAAATAACTAGGGTATACGTGTTCCCCACAAGCTCATAACGCAGTAATCTTAGTAATAACAATCCTCGCCCAGTGTATTACATGCAAAGTGATAAGTTAGGAATCTCTAAATCCTTGGTCTGGCATCTAGAGAATTTCACCCCGCACCTTGGTCCGGCTACGTGTGTATAATTTACTAACCCTTACCTTTACCTCATATTAGACATCATAATCGATGTTTGGCTTAGTTATTACTTCGCACCAATCGACA
>JAJOOS010024253.1:0-11388 GCA_029582725.1 Solanum chiquidenum
AAAAAAAACACTAGGAAATCCTTCCTATTTGTCCTAGCCTTGGTGGACATAGTTATTTTGTATCTGATGGGAGGTATGGGATGTATTCTGTGGAAGTAGACCAGATGTGCGAAAGCAAACTCATACACCACAGTCATAACAAAAAAATACATCAATTCTCACATAACTTAGACACGTATTAGTTATGCGAGTTTCTAAATTACAACTCAAACATTCATATTAATTCTATACATAAATAACTTACTTCCTAACCAGCTACCAAATGTGGTACTACTTATACAGTTATATTGTATAACTCACCTCCAAATCAGCTACCAACCAGAGTTGGGTACACGACTATTTAGGTTAATTCTTCTAAAACTAGGTGCAAATAAGTTTTTTTTCCCTAAACTAATAACCATAAAATATAAATCAAATCAAATGATGAAATCAAAGAGTAGTTTAAAGACTAATAAGTTACCTTGATCAATTGTCCTTTAACTGCTTCTGGTCCATAACCCACAACTTTATCACAATAAGCAAGACCTGAAGGTGTAACTATGAATTCACATTCCGTAGCTGCAGCTTCTTCAGCAATTGCTTCAATATTCGACTGCGGCTGCAAAAGAGCCTCAAACAAAATCGCCGAAAAACCCAATCCGCAAGCACTTAGAGTTTCTCTTCTACTGAACGAAAATGACAATGGACTAATTGTTTCTGCGAGTTTATTCACAGATTTCGAAGAAGACGAGAGTATTGTGATGAAATGTGGAATTGGATCAGTTGTTGTTTGGGAATTTTTGGTACAGAGTAACAATGGCTGCTTTGAAGGAATGTATGGAACAATGGAGAAAGGAATGGAATTCATTTCCACCAAACAGAAATTTTTAGAACAGATAAGAGAGACAATGGACACAGGTTGAGAAGGGAAGTGAATTTATTTCCACCAATAAATATTTTCCCCCCATATCTCAACTCGATTTGTTCATATTAGTTGTTCACGTTATTACATTATTAAATCATATTATTGTTCGAGTTTCTCTCGATACAAAGTTTTCTTTGTTAGGGAGTATTTTATCATTATTGTAGAACTTTTCGACGCGAATTCAAATTTAATTGGATTTCAATGTGGGTAGAGGTGTTCACAGATTAGTTTGGATCGATTATTGGTCAAAATCAAAACCAAACAAACTTAAACGGTTTTAATATTATCAAAACCAAACCAAACCAAATATGATATATATTTATTGGTTTGATTGTTATCGGTTTCGATTTGATTTGATTCGGTTATTCAATTATTAATCATAAACAATAAAATAAAAGAAACAATTCGTTCAAAGCGTGAAAAAAGTGACAACAATACATTCAAAACGAAAAATAGTTAGAATGACTAACATTACATAACTTTCTATCATTAAATTTACCATGAATAAAGCTTCAAAATGCATTATTTTGGCCTAGAAGGAAGAGACAACGACATTTTCAATCCCACAAAGAATTTTCATAGACACTCATATACATGAAACCAATAAGATAAATGTTATCACCTTGTGCATTTTTGTTTTCATTGTAAATATAAATAAATTTTGATAAAAACATATATAAGATCTTTAAAATTGTTTATAAAAATAATATATAGTGTGTATGTATAATAATAAAATATATGTATAGAATTTATCGATTCGATTCGGATATTTCTTCAATTTTTTTCCGAATAAAATCATAATCAACTCAGATACTATCGGTTGTCAAAAATCTAAAATCAAACCAAACTCAAATAAAATTGATTATTTAATCGGTTTGGTTGGCTTTTTGGCTTGGATTGATGTTTATCCAAACCATGAACACCCCTAAATGTGGATACTGAATACTGGGTGAGAAACCAAAAAAAATAAAAAAAACTTATTATTGTCACTCAAATTATTATTTCTATGGATATTTTGATGAAATCAGTTAAATTTTTTTTGTTATTTTTGAAAAAATTAGAAAGGCTTTCACTATTTCAATAAGAATTTGTTTTTCATTATATATTTTTGGAAAAAAATTCAAAATGTCAATATTATGACATTTAATAGGATCCCTTAACCATACTTTCAATATTTATTTAAAATGTCAATATTTTAGTTTGTTATGTATCTGATTTATGTATTTTCTTATTTGTTTGATTTGCAAGAATACAATTATTTAATAACAGAAAGGAGAAAATCAAGGAGATAATATTTAAAAAATGAGCATATCACTTAAAACTCTCATCAGTTACAATTTCAAAGAAATCAACTTTCTTTTTCATCGTAATTGTATACCAATATTTTTTACATTTTATGTGCTGATTTTACCATTCAAATTAAAATTGATATTTTACTTTCATAGTGAAAGTATAAATTGTATCACAATGATCAAAATTGTATTACATGATTGCCAAATATATTTTTCTTTTATTTGTATTACAAAAATATTACTGATTGTATCTCAATATAATCTAATCATTACATATGAATATGATTTACGAAAGGATACAAGATTCTGGAAAAATTAAAATAACATACATGGTGAAAAATAATACAATCTGTTTTGGAAGGATACAATATTCTAAAAAAATAAATATAAATTGACTATGAAAGAAATAGAGATACAAGATTCTGGAAAAAAATAGCATACATAGTGAAAATAATACAATCTTTTGAGGAAGGATACAATTTTCTAAAAAAAAAATACAAATTGGCTAATGAAAAAATAGAATACATCTATGGTTAAGAAATATAAATCAATTTGACATACATATTTGAATGATTACAAACTAAAAAAGAAATACAATGCTTTTAATAAAAATACAAATGTTGAATAAAAGAAAAATAATTGACAAACAAAAATTAATATGAATACAATTCAACTTTCTTCTCTTATTCTCTCGTTCTTCTTCTTCTTCTAGTTCCTTTTTTCTGATTTTTTTCCCCACCAAAACCAAATCCAAATCCAAATATGTATTCACTTGTGCATCTATTAGTAACCCTATAAGCAAAATTCGAAATTATTAATTATGAATGTATCATATAAGATCACAAAAAATCGAACAATAGAGTCTAAAAGACGAAAAAATTGAAATACATAAAAGAGGAAAATCTCATAAAATACTTGGTGAATATGAAACCTCACAAAAAAATCAAACAATATTGTTTAAATATGAAAAATCTGAAATACAAAATATTTTGTGATTATGAAAACAAAATCACAAGAAATCTCACAAAATACTTCTTGACTTTGAATTTACCTTTATCAATGGTTGAAAAAACTTATGAATTAATTGTGAGAATTTTTGAACAAAGTGTAGGAAATTGGAAGAGTTGATTTTCTTGAATAAGGAAAGGAGATAACAATGGTGAAAAAGGGTAGAGAGAAAGGAGCAATTTGGGGTAAAACCTAGAAAGAGAGGTAAGTGAGTAATGGAGGTATTTTATTTTTTACGGATGATGGAGTAAAAAAAGGGTCTAATTTGAGCTACAATTTATTTTCTAAAATATTGACATTTTTACTAATTATTTTAAAATGTAGATGTTTTTAATAATTATGTTAGGGATTGTGACTAGTTTGCTAATTTTCCCTATATTTTTTAGTGAGTTAGTTTGGTGAGAAATGAGTGGAAAAATCATGTTCTATAATACAAATTTTCACATAAATTTGTGGTAGGAAAAACTTTTGTTTCTAGTAGTGGTAAAAACAATTGTCAAGTTACTTAACAATTTTGCATTACAAAATTAAGAGAATGAATTCGTTATAAAAGTGTTAACAAGTTTGTAAAGTTGCAAAAAATATTTCTTAAGGAGTAAATTAATAAAACTCTCCTTTTTATTTATGATTATTTAAAATATGTATAAATGAAAAAATGGAGAACTAATGTGGGATGGAGGAAGTATATTATTACTTCATCCGTCTTATTTTATGTGACACTATATTACTAAATTAAAAAAATAATTTAAAAATTTATAATCTAAAATAAAGCTTAAATATTTATATTTTATGTGACTATAAGTTATTTCATTAAGATAAACGATCAATTTTAACTTGTAAACAAATCTGCATACTTAAATTGCCAAAGAAGGAGATTAAAATTTGAATGGTGACTTTTGAATTTAAAATACACATCGTGCAAATTGTAATAGACTTTGTGTTTGGTAAGAAGGAATTTTTCAGAAAATGTTTTTAAATCTTCTTATGTTTGATTGGTCAAAATATTTAGATAATATTATTTTTAGGAAAATAAGCTCCTTAAAATCGAGGAAAATAATTTCTCTAATAAGAATAGAAAATATGACTTTCATTAATAGTGACATTTCATATTTATTGTCTCCTTTCCCGCTACCCAATATTCCCAATTCCCACCCATTGACCATCTCACCCCACCATCCCCGAGCAATACATTTTTGTTACTCCCTCTATTCCATATTAAGTTAATTTTTGAGGCATTTTTCATTTTTCAAATTAATTTAATTGTTCAGTTTTCAAGACTATTTTTAGAGTGTTCTTTCAATTTACCCATCATTAGTTAGTATTGAAATTAATGATTAATTAATATTTAGTTATTTTAATCATAAATTTGACAATAATTAATAAGGATAAAAATGGAAAACTAGATTTAATTTATATCTTAATTTACTTCTCTGATGTGAAATACCTCAAAAATTAAGTTAATATAGAATAGTGGGAGTACTATTGGCAGCCGTCGATCATTTGATTGGACTGAGTTATAAAATTCTAGTAAATAGATTTCAATTGAATCGTAATCAATATAATCCCTTATATGTTCGCAAGATACTTATATTCATGAATATATATGTCACATTGATACTACACATTTGATCACTTTAAAAAATATAAAACAAATCATATTTTCTTGCATTTCAAGCGTTCGATTAAATTTTTAACTTAGAAAATAGTTTAGTTTTAAAATTAATATCACCCAATCACTCTTTTATTTGAAGATAAGCTTAGAAAATTCACATATTCATACACTCAAGACACTTATCACATCTTGACATGCACATGCTCTTCGTGAAATCAATCTCAACCTTCCTTGAGTTTATTATTACTATGACCGTACTACACTTGAATTTGTAGTATAGGATTGGACATACCAGATACTAGTCGATTTTACTATAACTGAATTATCTTATATGTTAAATCAAATGGACAGAAAAAAAATCAAATCAAACTAAATTTTTATTTTGATTCCGATTGATCGGTTGGATACTAATTGTCCAAAATTAAATTAAAAAATGGAACACACCCAAATTATAATTTGGAATAACTTGATTTTGAATCAAACCACCAAAGCCAAAAAAGAGAAAGTGGAGGAAAAAGAAAGCAATTGAGAAACAATAAAGAAAAGAGTAATGTAATCTACTTTTTTGCACATTCTCCACTAGCTAAAACATCCACTTTTATACTTTCAACGTGGTTTTGCCCACAGGTAAGGTATTGATGGCGTGATTATCAATAAAAAGAAAAAAAAAATTCTATTAATATATTTAAGAGCGCTATATTTAATAATACTATCAGGGACCGTTTGGTTACTGGTTAGAGTTATGTATGTATTAGTTATGCAATGTTTAATTATGTATGTATTAGTTATGCATGGTTTAGTTATGTAAGTATTAGTTATGAAATGTTTAATTATGCAGGGTTTAGCTATGCAAGTATTAATTATGCAGGGTTTAGCTATGCAAGTATTAGTTATGCAGGGTTTAATTACGCAGGATTTAATTATGTGGGTAATAGTTGTACGAGTATTAATTATATGTAGGTATTATTTAGCTATGTAGAGATTACATTACATGAATTATTAACTATTGACTATTGAATTTAATATAAATTAATATATATTATTTACAAATAAAATAAGTAAGCAACTAGTATAAATTCTCCCTTAAAATAAATAAAAAAAAGGAGTTTTCTCTATACTTAACTAGGAATTATCTGTTTTTATTCTCTTTGTTTTATTTTAATGTTTAAAGCTTATAAAAATAAAATACTATTAATATATTTCAAGTACATTATACTATCCTATATTATATAATGTAAATATCTATCAATATGTTGCATGTGTTGTTTGTACATTTTTAGTATACAAAATATACAAATTATAGTATAAATTTACATTCTAAATAAAAAATTAATACATGATAATTAAATATGTGGATATATTTACTAATATATATTGTGAATATATAATTAACATATGTGCTATAAAATTATACATTCTCATTCATAATATTAATAAATATTTATATTTTGCTTTTAAATGAAAACAAATAAAAAGTTGTTTGTATACAAAAAGAAATTTGAAACAAAAATAGTTGGGAAAATAGAATAGTTATGTAAAGTTTTCAATAAAAAAAGATTTAAAAATAAATTAATAGGGATAAATGTGTAATTTATCTTTTTAATATATGTATAATTAATACCCACATAACTTATTCCACCTTCTATCCTGCATAGCTTATACATAGATTCCCTCATAAGTGATGTATGTATTAATTATGTAGGATTACAAAAAACGCAACCAAACACTGTATAAAATTAATACATGAATAATTTTTATACAATAGTTAGAACTTATCAACCAAACATAGTATAACTCATGTTGACTTTTCAACCTAATAAAAAACTTTTACCAAACATAGTAAAACTAATACAATATTTTATACATGAATAAAATGTCCTCTTATACCGTAACCAAACGGCTCCTCAATATTTTATTTGTTGTATTCTGTTCATTTATCAACTAGTCTACAAAAGCATATTCTTCTATTTTTATTTTTTTTAATATATTAAAAACAATTTTGAAACATTCCAAAATCTTTTCATATTTCTTGACTTACCTGCCAGTTAAATGACATCTTGAATTTCTCTCATGCTCGTTTGATATAAAAAATCATTTTTTTCTCTAAAAAAACGAGTTTCTTCAAAATGAGGAAAATAAACAAGCTTCTCAACATTTCACATTTATTTTATCCACCTCACTCATCAACACATCTCATCTTCACTTTGCTTTTGTAGCGCCCCATCCTTACCACACCACGCACCCCTACCTTCTACCTCCACCTTCTTTAATATCAGATTATATATAAATATTTTTTAAATAATATTTTTTATTATGTGCCAAACATAAGAAAAAATAAATAAGAAATCAAATTACTTTTGTAGAAAAATATTTTCAATGTACCTACCAAACACACATTTTCATCTACACTTTTCACATACTTAAAGCGTCCAACAATATCTATATATTGAGTCTCTATTTTCACCTTCTTAGATATACTTCCCATATCCTTTGCAAGCAACAATTTCATTCTTTCATTGAAGAAAAGAAGAAGCTAAGGCAACTCAAACACATCTAGTTGTAGCCGGTCTATTAATTAGTGACAATCATTTTCGCAATTGGTTTCGCATCGCCAAGAGGTATCGATTCCAATAAGCCCTAATAAAGGTATGGCGATTCTATTAAGTAGAATCGCCATATATCCCCTTTATTAATTCGTATTGATATTAAAATCTCCTGGCAATGTGAAACCAGCTGCAAAGGTGATTAATGTAACTAGTAGAGTGGCCACAACTAGATGTGTTTTATATGTTGAAAAAAATAGCTTTGATTTCTGATAGCTTCGGAGCGGAGCTAAATAGGGTGAAGGGATTCATCCAAACTCTCATGAATGAAAAATTATAGTGTTTTTTTTTCCTAAATTACATATAAACATTTTTGACAATATTTTCTTGCTTACTTAGTAAACATGCACACATAATATCACTTATTATTTTATTATACTATATAGAATTGAGCTGCCTTCATAATATATTCCACTCTGTTTTCATGCTTTGTCCTGCTTATCATGTCTTCCATCGCAGCACTCAGGGGCACAACTTAGAAAATTTACATTATTTATATATGGTTAAAATTATTTTTTATGTATATATAGTAAATGTTGAATCTCATTTAATTTCAGCGTTTAGTTCTTCATTTTTTGAACCTTTCAGTAAAATTTCTGACTCTGCCACTGACAACATTTATGATATATATATAGAGAGAGAGCTTGGAATGAAATTGGTTCTTGAGTCAATCTTCTCCGTCTTTATTGGCTCGAAGTTCTTGATTTTGTTGTATTTCTAAAATGAAGGAGAATTTGGTACTTGCCTTGATTACAACTTAAAAGAAAGGAATTTGGTCTTTGCCTTAACAAAAAAGAAAGGGATTTACTGTTTGCATAAAAAGAATATCAAAGTGAATATTAAAGCAATTATTTTACCATCTCTTAAGATTTACTTCATTCTTATTATGATTCTTTTAATTTCTCAAAACAAACAAGACTAGTGTATTTATAAATCTGTCCTTCTAGATAGATCCTATATGCGTTTGCTCACATTATTGATCTCAAGTTAAAATAAACCCTGGTTAGCCAATTTAGGATACATCTACATAATATATGGTCCATAATAGATTCATATAGTTTCGGCTTCCCACAATTTATAATATATATATATATAAAGTAGAAAGAGATAGAAAAATGAGTTCATTATCCATCGAGTTTCGAACCATGGGTCACTGGCCTTCAGAGATTTCTCGATTATAACAAAAAAGTTTTTTACTTTCCGTCAAGTCCATATTATATGGTATTTTTAGCATTGATTTACCCCTTAAGCAATTCACTCACCCCTAAAATGTTAAGGATGTGTTCCACTAAATTACCTAACAAAAAATAATTGTGTAATACAATCTCAAGTATTGAATCATGCCATCAAATTAAGGTAAAACATGCAGTTGAAAACTAAAGTATTTGAACAATGACAGTATTGTTACTTGAGGCATACAAACAACAAATCCCTTTCTTTTGATCAAAGGCAAATGCCCAAATCCCTTTGCTATATATATATAACTTGATACATATAGAGATTAGACAAAAGCTGCTGGATTCCCGTGAACCATGTCATATAGTGGATCCTCCCTTGACAATGCCTATACTTCATGTACTGTCTAAAGCTATAAATTGTTCAAGGAACCTGGGAAACAAACTGATTGCAGTAACTATAAGGACAATTTTACGGACAAAAGCTTGATATTCAAGTAGAGAAAGATAGAAAAAGTGAGTCCATCATCCATCGAGTTTCAAACTGTGAATTACTGGCCTTCAGAGATACCCCCTCCCCCCCTCCCCTGGTCCATATTATATGATATTATTAGCATTGCCACACCCCTTAAGAAATTCACTCACCCCTAAAAAGTTAGAGGTGTATTCACTAAATTATCCTTACCTAATAATAGTACCTATCAAGGTTAACAAAAAACAACTGTAATACAATCTCAAATATTGAATCAAACTAAGGAATTATTCTATTCCTTTTCTACAACAAGAACAATTTTTAGCAGCAATAAATATGCACATTAACAAAGAGTGCTAAAGTCTTTATCGGCGTTAGTTAACTGTCATTGGATTCAATTATCCCTTTCTTTTGATCAAAGGTAAGGACCACATTCCTTCCTTCTAAGTACTGATCAAGGCAAATGCTCTAATCCTTTTCCTATATTTATATATATCATTGAGAAAGTAATGGACACACAAGATCATCATATATAATTTGGGAGATAATATATCTATATATCCCTCAAAAGAATGGAAGAAATTGAAGGCACGTCGAGGCAGGACAAAGCTAAGATGTAGTCGAAAATATTATGAATGCATCTCAAACACATCTAGTTGTGGCTACTTTATTAGTTACAGTTACCTTTGCAGCTGGCTTCACATTGCCAGGAGGTTTTGATAGTGATCCTAATAGCACTAATAAAGGAACAGCGATTCTAATACGAAACACAGCCTTCTGTGCATTTGTTGTTACGGATGCCATTGCCTTTTCATGCTCCGCGGGGACTATGTTCATATTCTATTTCATGGCGGACACAAGACGTTCATCAAAAGATTATACAGAAATGTATCCACTTTTATGGAAACTTTATAACGACGCAATCTTTCTGCAAGGTATGGCAATGTTTGTAGTTGTAATTGCATTTGTATCTGGTATGTATGCAACGTTAGCACATTCAGCAGCTCTTGCCATTTCTGTCTGTATCATCGGCTGCACCTCTTTCCTCATCTACTTTTGGGTTTATTTTCGCGGTGTCCAGAATTTAATAAGAACAGAACAGAGTGGAGAGACATGCATATATACAACAAACATACCCGGTGTAATCTCACAAGTGGCGTCTGGAGAGGGTAGGATGTACGCAGACTTTACTCCTACTTTTCTAGGTGTATATAGAAAGTTTGTTTTTGATAAGCCCTCGACTCAAAAGACTTTGTATACTAACAATGGTTGAAAATAAATAAAATTATTTTCTTGATTTTATAGTCTATCCCACATTAACAAAGCTACTCTGAATCCTGTAACAATAGTATTAATAGTTCAAACAGCACTATTAATAGTATTAATCGACGTTTCCCATTTTTTTGTAGGAACTTCAATAAGCAATCGATATTTCACGATCAAGGGCTAACGTAAGACTTAAAACGTAATGTAAGTGTCACCATGAAAGGATTAATTTCTAATTCAAGTATAAGTAAGGCATGTGAACTTCAAGCAGAATTTGTTAAGGAACAAGCAAAAATTTCGTATTTAAAGTGCCAAAATTCTAGTTTGCTGGTCTTAGTTTGTATGGAAGTTACAGAATATCAAGAAAATAGCACCAGAAGCTTATCTGCAGAACATATAAACGTGATGGCATCCGGAACAGTTCCACATAGGGTACAAAAACAACATAAACATAATCAGTGTAATCACATAAGTGGTGTGTGGGAGGGTGGAGTGTATACACAGACTTTACCCTTACCTGGTGGAGCCGTGGAGGTATAGAGAGGTTGTTTCCAATGACCATCAGTTCGAGTGCAGCAAATCAAAATAGTTATGAAAGAGGAAATACAACAGAGAAGAAAACATGACAACTAGTAAGAGAAGTAGTACAATGATAATAGATATCAAAAGCAAGAAACTACAAGAATAAGGCTAATACTAAAACAGACACGGAAGCTTCCAGACTCCCACCAAGCCTAATCCCGCTAAAAAGCGAAACAATGCTCAACAGGGAATAAGCATAGTGAGTTGAATTTTTCTCTATCAAAGCTGAAACTACAAAGAATGTAAAGAGAAAAGGCTACTATAGTCATCCTTTCAAACGGTTATGGCTGTTTCTGAAAGTTGCAACCTTTCAGAACAGTCACTTCCAACGGCGGGAAATTTAAATAAAACGGGAAAGATTTAAATAAAACGGGTCGCGCGTGGATCCGAGTCGGGTCGGGTCAATTAACCAATTAATTGAATCGGTTAATTAACTAATTAATACGTTGGCCATTTAATTTATTTTAATTAATT
>JAJOOS010024257.1:0-14251 GCA_029582725.1 Solanum chiquidenum
CAAACTCATATAATTGAGTTGCAACAAAAATACTCCACTCATGAAGAAGACAATTCTAAATTATTATTATCAAGAAAAAGAAAGGCTGAAGAAGAGTATTGTGTGAATAATTCACACATCAATTTTGAAGAAGCATCACCAAACAGGCCAAGAGAAATCACTACTAATATTTCAACTGTTTGTGTTAAAACTACTCCCTCCGATCAAACCTCAGTAAGTTCAAAAGATTTTTCAATTGTAACAGTCAACCTCTATAACAACATTTTACTATATAATAAACATATCTTTTGTAGAATCGATCGTTAAATTCTTTATAACAGTCATCCTCTCAATTGAACACAAATAAAGTATCTTCCTTTTTTTAATATATTTTTTTTTCTTGGTCTGGTTTATACAGGTGGTGAAAGATGGATATAATTGGAGAAAATATGGTCAAAAAGTGACAAGAGATAACCCTTCTCCAAGAGCCTATTTTAAGTGTTCATTTGCACCAACATGCCCCGTCAAGAAAAAGGTCAGTTTGCTACTCCCTTCTAATCATTTTAGTTATCGTGCTTATTAAAAATAATTGATTCAAAATAATTATCATTTCAAAAAATTAAAATATTTATTTTTAATTTTACCCCTACTCAATAAATGAAGAGAAATATTAATGAAGTGAAAAACAACGTAATATAATATTAAATTAAAATAAAAAATCAAATAAAGACAGTTTATTCAAATTATCCTTTTAGTTGATAGTCCCTCTATTCTACGTTAACTGAATTTATGAGGCAATGCGCACATATTAAGAAAAATATTCAAGAACACAATTTAAATCACACTTTCTACTAATGTTTTTTGTGAAATAAAAAATATAACTTATTTCCTAGAAAATATCAAATTTCATTAAAAATAAAGACAAATATAGAAAAAAAATTAAAACATTTATCTCGAACTTTGAACACTTCAATTATTATAAATAATAAAAAAAGACCTAAAAATTCAGTTAATATAAAATAGAGAGAGTATTTTATTAGCTGGTGTGCAAATAAAAACATAACAAAGTAAAATATACTACAAGAAGTAAATGCTTGGAAAAGGATGTATTTACTTTAATGTTCCCACCTAACATAGAGTATAGAAATCAGATAACATTACTCTCTCCCTAATTACTTGTCCATTTTCTAATTGACATACCTGTTAAGAAAAAAAT
Source organism: Solanum chiquidenum (assembly GCA_029582725.1). Classification (NCBI taxonomy): domain Eukaryota; kingdom Viridiplantae; phylum Streptophyta; class Magnoliopsida; order Solanales; family Solanaceae; genus Solanum; species Solanum chiquidenum. Next base: position 1,196 of record JAJOOS010024257.1, read on the forward strand.
TATTGACATAATGAATTTACCATTTTATCCCTATCAATTATGAAGTAGATGAATTAAAAATTTAAGATTTCAAGAAGTTCTACCTTTTTCAAAATAATTAATTAAGGGTATAATAGGTAAAAAAAAAAAAAAAATTTGATTTGTCAAAATGAACAAGTAATTAAGGACAACTAAAAAAGAGAAAAAGCACAAGTAATTAGGCACAGGAGTACTAATACTATTTAATTTTGTGTTGTGTCTAAATATATATGAAACTCAAATTATAGGTACAAAGAAGTGTTAAAGATGCATCAATTTTAGTAGCTACATATGAGGGGGAACACAACCATCCTCAACCATCTCAAGCTGAAATAACAGTGCCATTAGTCAATACAACAGATCCAACATTTTTGAACAAATTCATGGAAGACATCAACACAAATTCAGTGCAACAACAATATTTAGTCGAACAAATGGCGTCTTCGTTGTCCAAGAATCCTAGTTTTGCAGCTACAGTTGCTACAGCCATCTCAGGATTACTTTTTTGAATATGATTTACCTTTCAAATGACACAAAATTACAGTTTTTTTAGAGGATAAAATGGTCATTGTACTATTGGAGTAATATATTAGTTTTAGTTTTTAGTTAGTTGCTCATGAGATTTAGTTAGATAATGTATTATTATTAGTGTAGAGAACCACCACGCGGTATATATTTTCTATTTGCTCTCTCAATCTTTAATTTCTTTGTTACTCAATGTTTGGTTTTGAATCTTTTAAGCTTATGTATTAGTAGTACCTTGTTTGGTGCACTTTTTCATGTTATGTACATTAGTTCTACGCTCTATTGTGTATTGGAGAGTGTATTATTAATATCAATATGGATTTATAGGCATTAGTAATGCAAAGGAATTTGATGGATGCATTAGCATTTTAAGGACACAATTATCTCTCTAAACTCCTTTTACATCTTTTTCACTTTAATTGTGGAGGATATTTTTGTAATTTTTTTTTTTACCAATACATGTTATTTTTAATACACCAAATCAAACAATGCATAAGAAATAATCGATGCATAACTAATGCAAGCATAATTAATACAAACATTACTAATGCAAGTATTGCTAATATACTCTATTTAACATTATTTTTATACACTCAACTAAACGACCCTTAAAAAGTTGAGAAGAAAGTCTCCTCGTGAGTTGCTTCGCTTTGACTTTGGCTAATTTTCTTTTTTGATGATATTATTTCTTAATTCACATAAAATTATTTAAAATTCATAGCATACTTTCAACTAGAAATCCAAAACGATCATGTTCCTTCCGAACAAACACTTCCTTCAAACAGAAATCAAATATGTTCTGAACATGTGAGTTTGCACATTTTCAACGCATATTTTTGGCTATTAATAGCAAGGTTTACCCTCTGTTTCTACATATAATTTTTTGAACTTCTTCGACATATTTTCTTACAAATAAGAATCGAGTGTTTGCATGACTGTGTAACGACTCATCCCAATAGGTATGAGTATGCCAATAGTGAAAAAAATTTGACCAATTTTTTTTCCAGATAGTGACTTAAAAAATTTCTGCTAGGCCAGCCTCAAACAAAATCTGGGCTAGGTGCGGTTTAGGGCTATCCGGGAATGGGTGGGGTGTAATTCTTTGGCTTGGTTGATATTTTCTAATAGCTAAGACATTCAGAAAGCCATAGAACTTTACAAAATTGAATTAAGGTAAGTAGAACTCCAAAATTGATTTTGGCATGGACGAAATATATCGGGACGTCAAAGAAAGAAGTTGTCTTGTGAAAAAATGACCCTTCTTAGATTTTTAAGTTTCTGAACTTTCAAATATCCCTTTATAGCGGGAGGCGTCCATTATAGCGATATGTGCAGACCGCTATAGTGGGGTAAGTTCTGCTCTAGCGGCGTCACTACAGCGGGTTGGGTCGTTGTAGCGAGGAAAGTTAGAATTTTATGTAGAAACAACTCCAAAACCTCCAAATTTCTGCTCTTTTGTTCTTAGTGTTGGGAGGGGTGATTTTGGGTGGTTTGCACCTGTTTTTCACCGAATTCATCGATACCTTGTGCATTGACTCTTAAACGTTAGAATCTAGTTTATTGCTTTTGCGGGAAGGTTTTGAAATGATTCCATGGTGGACAAAGCCCTAACTTCGGGACAATGATCTTACATTGACCTGGATTGGGATTTATTGATGATTCGAGTAATTAATAGGCTGTTAATGATTGATTGTTGATTTTATTATTTGTTTTAGATCAAGAACAAGTCAAAGCACTTCAAAAAGGGAAAAAATTGGTTTCTTTAGAGTTCCGAAAGGCTTGATTCGAGGTGGGTGATAGTTGTATGTTTTCGATTTATGTATGTATGCATATTTACTACTTTGTCGTATCATTTGTGCAATGTATGGTAGGGAATACATAGGGAGACATATGAAATTACATCATGTTGATAATCTCATGCAATGGACTTGTTGTTTCAGGTGGTATTTTTCATTATGGTTGTGATTGTGCAAGATTGTTTTTGATTGATGGATGGCTTGGGTATCACGCCGATACACTAACTATGGATAACTCAGGTACCACAATGATACTAATTATGGATGGCTCAGGTACCACACCAGTACACTAACAGTTTGGATTTGAATTTTCTGAGAGAATCAGATATGTGATTGTGGTTCCATGAGAGAATCGAGCATTTGCATTGTAATCATGTGGGACATGCATCCAAGTATTGTTGTTTCACCATATGAGACTGGAAGTCCATGTGGTTAATAATTGTTGTTATATGTATTGTTCTATGTTACTGTTTTGTGGTAAACTGTTACATTCATATCTTGGACAGGCCGTGTGATTCTAACAGTACATTGTGATTTGTATATTGACATTGTACATGTTCTTTTCTTGTTAAGTACAAGACATCTCCAAAAACTGATCTAAGAACTCAGTTAAGGAACGTCTGATGGTGAATTCCAGGGTGAGTTACTCTTTTAGGCTGTTATGGATTCTTCTGCATCTTCTTCTCCTTCCTTTCGAATGCAGACACTCTAGGCTTTTGGTTTGTGTTTTAGTTTCAGGATTGCATCTCAGTCTTGCCTATTTAGAGTTTTGGTATGATGACTTTCAGTTCTCAGTGGTTATTTTTCATGTTAAATATTTTTGGATATCGATTAAGTTTATGAGGACTCAGTTCTTAGTTGTTTTTAAACTGTGTTTCTATTTATCATGATGAACTTAGTTTTATAAACGATGTTTGGATCTCTTTGGGGTTAGTAACTGGTTCGCCTACCATGTGGTTTAGTTTGGGTGTCACTCATGGCTATTTGGGTTGTGATAGATTGGTTACTGAATTTGAGTTCATCGAATTTATTGGAATTTGAGGTATCGTTGCACCAATAACATCTATATATGTTTTATCCTGGAAGAAAGTAATTCATAACATCTAATGCATTAAGGGATTAAATTATAGAAGGACAAATAGTAAATTTTGTGGTCTCATTTTATTTATTTTTTAACAATATCCTATTTCTAATGCCTCACAAGTTAATTGGACAAAAAATTATGAAATAAAAATTAAATCGATGAGAATTACACTTTGTATAAAGTGTAAAATAGGTTCTGTGTGGATAGAACTTGAACATAGAATCATTATGAAGGATCTCATAGGGTGCAATAGGAGAAATGTAAATGTTTATCATTCTTTCATGTATAATGAACTCTATAACAAATTATTGAATTAGTGACATTGCTTACGCATTGTATTTGATTAGCACCATGTACAAGCAGATTCACCAAAAAAAGCTCAATAATAAGTCAATGGCGTGCGAATAAGTGGGATCAAAATTAGTTTTCATTTTATTCAAATAGATGCTTAGGGATCTATGTTGTCTCCAACAACACACGCAGATCTACTAAGCATATGCTAGAAAGTAATTTCGATATGAAAGACATTAAAGTTACTGATGTGATTGAAAATGTACTCGACAAGTTCAAATATTTGAATTTCAATATTGACAAGACTCCAATAAATGTGAGCTTTGTACTTCAAAAGAATGAAGGCAAAAGTGACTCACAATTAGGTTATGCTAGAGTATTGAGAAGTATGATATATATCATGAAGTGTACGTGATCAGATATAGCATGTGCTATTAGTAAACTAAGTTTGTTCACGGGTAATCTCAATCAAACTCATTGGATGACAATGAAAAGAGTTTTGGAGTATTTAAAACATACTTAAAAACTACGCTTTGCATTATAACTAATATTCAAGCAGTATTGGAAGAATATAGTGATCCAAATTGAATGACCAGGTCAAATAAGGTAAAATCCACAAGTGTATATACACTTACTCTTGGTGGAGGAGCACTCTCTTGGAAATCTTCCAAACAGAAATGTATCGCTCGCTCTACTATGAAATCTGAGTTTATCACTCTAGATAAGGCCGGTGAAGAAGTTGAATGACACCAAAATTTTCTGAAATATTTTTGGCCCAAACCTTTAGCTCTAGTATGCATACACTGTGAGAGTTAATTTGCAATAGGTAGGACATAGAGCATGATGTATAACGGAAAGTCTCGTCATATATGACGTAGACATAATATCGTTAGAAAACTACTCTCTAGTGGAATTATCATAATTGACTATGTAAAGTCAAATGATAATGTGTCGGATTCACTTGCAAAAGTCCTAACTAGAGAGGGAGTTGATAGATTATCAAAGGAAATGGGACTATGACCGATGACAAGTCATTGTGGCGGTAACTCTACCTATAAGACTAGAGATCCCAAGATCTAGGTTCAAGGAGATCAAACAAAGTTATTGATGACGGTTCAACATTGTCAACATATTTTTTATAGTCCATTCTCATGATAAGTCAATGTTCAGTAACAAGGATAAAAACATTAGGACTTTTTAATGATCTCTAAGTTTGATACATGGTATATCAAATGGTGTATCTACGAGATAACACATTTAGAAATCACATATTTAAGTGTGAAGTGTAAGCCGCTTCAAGGAGAATCTGGTAAGGCCAGTTTTCTACGCACTTATAAACCAAGACGTGTTCATGGCTGAAACGAACAAAACAATGAAAACCAAAAACAGTTCAAGGGTTGATTTTGTGACTTAGGTTGTCTAGGTATACACCAAAGCTCGACAATTCAAAAATATCAAATCCACCGATTGATTGAGTATATCCGATATATGTTCACTATGGAAAATATGACATCTCGCAACTAGAAAGAACTAGAAGGGAGTTTTAAATCTGGAAATAGTTATTTTTGGGAAGAATTTAAAAATCTGAAAATTTGGTAAAGGTGTTAAATTGAGTTTTTGGTCAACTGCAAATGGCCATAATTCCTAGATCAGGATGATTTATGTGTGATTCTAGATATGGTTGTAAATCCCTTGGGATGATCTTTCCAACGCCACCAAGTTTGCGCAATTCCAAGTTCTTATGAGTAAGTTATGCCCTTCGGAAGTTGGACTGTTCAAATAAGGAAATGTCCAATCCGGATTTTTAAGAGTATTTTAGTTTTTTCCTTGCCCTATTATTTTAATCTACTTTTAAGAGTTTAATATTGGTCAAATCAGATTTTAGTCAGTTTTAGATAAGTGAATTTCACACTAGGGCTTGGAGAAAAGAGAAAGGAGAAAGGGAAGCAAGAACGTCCAAGATTCGTCGAGATTAACTTGTGGATTTCGTCGGGGGTGATCCCTACAAGGTATGTGAGATCACATAGCGTTGAGTTAGTTCACCCACGCGCCAGTCATGATTCAATTTCAGCGAAGTTATTTAGATGTGAAGTAAATCCTTGAGTTCTTGATGAATTTTCGTTTGAATTCTTGTGGGCATTGTGGATTGGAGTTTCTTGAGGTTGATTCATGTTTGTAGTAATGCTTTTGAGTTTCTGATATACTTAGAACAAATAATGAATTCTAAGTGTTTGAAAAAAGAACCCAAGGAGTTTAGAGGATTTAGAGCTGAAAAACGAAGAAATAGATTTCGTCGGATGAAATTCGGCACTGCCTCCGCGTCGCGGAGCTGGTTCCCAGATTTGGGAATTTTTATTTCGCATCGCGGAGATGTCACGGAGCGTTCTACCTCAATAGTCATTTTTGAAACTAAATTTTAAAAGTTTCACCGCGTCGCGGACCCATCCTCAGATTTTGACTTTCGGTCATTTGCTCATGTTTAGCTATCTAAAATCATTCCTAAACATCATGAGATCTTTCCAATCACAATCCTTGAATTCATAATTCAATTCAAGGACCAGTTAAAAGTCAAGTCAAGAGCAGTTAAGATCAAAGTCAAGAGAAGTCAAAAGTCAAGTTAAGAGAAGTTCATAAAGTTTTCCAAAAGTCTTTTACAAACGTTTTAACCTTGTTTTAAGACTTAAATTTTGAGTTCAGTAAAGAGTACAGATGAACTTCATTTCTTCAAAAGTATATGGAGACTAAGTATTCCCAAAGAGATTTAAAATGTTTTCACATTTAAATAAGAACGGAAACTGAGATTTCCAAAGAGCCTTCGGGCTAGTTTTTCAGAAAAGAGTAATCGCTTTCTTAATGAAGCAAGAGGGGAAAGTTTGATATCCAAGATAGACTTTGAGCTAAGTTTTTGAGCACTAATCTCAAATCATAGAAGAAGTACATTTTTAAACATAAGAGTTAATATTATTATATTTTTGGGAGTAGTATTGAGCACCGATATGGGGGAGAGTTCAGACAACTCACAACCCCCATAAACCATGTAGCCATCATGGGTAGAAAAGGGTCATACTTTTTAGATGATTCCTTTAGTGATTTTTAGCATAGACTAGTGGATCCCCTTAGTATTTCAGGTCCTATGCCCTTGGCAATGTATATGATGCTCTGGCAGCGTGAGGGAAACCGTTGTATCATCACAATAGCTCTTACGTGATGGCTGTCGGTTAGAGAAACTCCCACAGAAGTTATTGTATTTTTATATACATAATTATTTGTATTTTTACATACATTTCAGAGTTATGTTGTATCCTTGCATACACACAGAGTTGACAACATGTTTTTAAACAGTTTGTTTCTTTATATTGCACTTGTTTTAAATTGCTTTATATTGAAATGAGTTCAGTCATATTGAGATGAGTTGAGCCAGGTAAGTTTTTTAGTTTCTTTTATATTATTCTCCATCCTATGTTGTTTTAGCATTCCAACTCGCATACTCGTACATTTAATGTACTGATGCCAGTTCGCCTGCATCATCTTATGATGCAGATTCAGGTAATTAGGATCGGCATTCGGTGCATCGTTGATCTAGTTGAGCACTTCAGAGTCAGTGGTGAGCCTCCTTGTATTCCGGAGGACTCCTTTATTTCTTTTATTTCTTTTGAGTATTTCATTTGTTAGGATGATCGGGGATCCTATCCCGACATTCATCTCGGTTGTTTTAGAGGCTTCATAGACAGTTAAATGTTAGTTCTTTAGTATTTTCATTGTCACTATTCCATTGAGACTTGAGTTTGCCTTAATGGCCAGTTGAATGTTATTTAATAACATTCTAGTTTATTATATAAACTTCTTTTTTTGAGTTTAAGTCTTCCGCTAAGTAAGTCAGGCCAGGGGTTCGCTTGGTCCATCAATGGTCTTTGAGTGTCAGTCCCGCCCAGGGTGTAGGCTCGGGGCGTGACAAACTTGGTATCAGAGCCCAGAGTTCAAGAGTCCTATGGAGTCTATAAAGCAGTGTCTGTAGAGTCCTAGTTATCAGTGTGAAGCGCGCCACATCTATAATTAGGAGGCTGCAATATTTAGGAACTATCTCACTTCTTTCACACTCATTTCATGCGTTAGAGTTTGATCTCTAAAAAGTTTTCTTGTAATTCATGCTTACACGTATTTTCAGATAATCATGCCTCCACGAAGAGAAGTCAGAGGTCGTCCTGCTAGACATAATGTTGAGGAACAAGAGTTACCAAATGCACCTGAAGTGCAACCTCAAGGAAAAATCACCAATACTGAGTTCAGAGAGGCAATTATGATGCTGAGTCAAGCTGTGACTAACCAGGTTAGTCAGCAGAGGGGAGCTCGATAGGAAGGAGCTGACACTTCAAGGATTTGTGAGTTCTTGAGGATGAACCCTCCAAGTTTCACGGGTTCGAGCACTACTGAGGATCTAGAGAACTTCATTGAGGATTTAAAGAAGGTATTTGAGGTCATGCATGTTGTTGATGCTGAGCGAGTTGAACTAGTTGCATATCAACTGAAGAATGTTGCTAGGACTTGGTTTGACCAATGGAAGAAGGGTAGAGCTGAGAATGCACCACCTGCGATTTGGACTTATTTTGAGGAGGCTTTCTTGGGGCGTTTCTTTCCCCGAGAACTGAAAGAGGCTAAGGTACGAGAGTTCATCATACTTAAGAAAGATTCTTTGAGTGTACATGAGTATGGGTTGAAATTCATCCAAATGTCTCGCTATGCTCCGGAAATGGCTGCGGACATGAGGAGGAGGATAAGTCTGTTTGTTGCTGGGTTGTACCGTCTATCAAGCAAAGTGGGATGGGTAGCAATACTTATTGGGGACATGGACATTTCGAGGTTGATGGTCTATGTGCAACAAGTAGAGGAACAGAAGTTGCGGGATAGAGAGGAATTCAAGAACAAGAGGGCTAAGACAGGGAATGAGTTCGGGCAGCAGAAGAGTAATGCCAACCGGTCATTTTTCCAACAGAAACAGAAGGGACATGCTCCATCATCTGCTAGTGCACCTACACCTAGGAACAAAGATGAGTACAATGGTCAGAATTCCAGAGCTAAGCTTGCCTATTCTCAAGGTAGTGTGGAGCAAGGGGGTAGTAAGCCTCCTGCATGCGCTAAGTGTGGTAGGAACCACTCATGTATTTATCGTGAGGGCTCCACTGGTTGTTTCAAGTGTGGTCAGACTGGGCATTTCATGCGAGAGTGTCCAAAAAATAAGTAGGGAAATGGTAATGAGGGCAATAGAGCAGTCTTCTTCAGTTGCTCCACCAGACAGAGCTGCACCTAGAAGGGCTACTTTCGGTACTGGCGGAGGAACAAACCACTTATATGCTATCAACAGTCGTCAAGAGCAAGAGGATTCACCAGATGTTGTCACTGGTATGATTTAAGTCTTTGACTTTACTGTTTATGCCTTGCTAGATCCAGGAGCGAGTTTATCTTTAATAACTCCATATGTTGCTATGAACTTTGATGTTATTCCTGAGCAACTTAGTGAAAGAGCTTAATCTCATACAAATGAGGTGGTTAAAATTACTCAAGGATTATGACATGAGTATTCTTTACCACCCAGGTAAGGCTAATGTTGTTGCTGATGCCTTGAGCAGGCTGTCTATGGGTAGTACCGCCCATGTTGAGGACGAAAAGAGAGAGTTAGCGAAAGATATGCACATACTTGCACTATTAGGAGTCCGACTAATGGATTCCACAGAAGGAGGAGTAGTGCTGATGAATGGGGCTGAATCATCATTAGTGTCAGAAGTGAAAGAAAAGCAAGACCAAGATCCCATTTTGCTTTAATTGAAGGTGAATGTTCATAAGCAAAAAATATTAGCTTTTGAACAAGGGGGAGATGGTGTATTGAGATATCAAGGTAAATTGTGTGTACCAATGGTGGATGGACTCCAAGAGATGATCATGGAGGAAGCTCATAGCTCCAAATATTCCATTCATCCGGGTTCCACAAAGATGTATCGTGACTTGAGAGAGGTGTATTGGTGGAATAGTATGAAGAAGGGCATTGCAAAATTTGTTGCGAAGTGTCCAAATTGCCAACAAGTTAAAGTTGAGAATCAAAGGCTCGGTGGTTTGGCTCAGAGTATAGAAATTCCGAAATGGAAGTGGGAGATGATTAATATGGACTTCATCACAGGTTTACCAAGGTCTCGCAGAAACATTATTCTATTTGGGTGATTATCGACAGAATGACAAAATTAGCCCACTTTTTGCCGGTAAAGACTACCCATTCAGTAAAGGATTATGCCAGATTATATATTCAGAAGGTGATAAGACTTCGTGGAGTCCCTGTTTTGATTATATCAGATAGGGGTGCACAATTTTGGAAGTCATTCCAAAAAGGTTTGGGTGCAAAGGTGATCTTAAGTACTGCCTTTCATCCTCAGACGGATGGACAAGCAGAGCGCACTATTCAGACTTTAAAAGATATGTTGAGGGCTTGTGTGATTGATTTCAAAGGGAATTAGGATGATCACCTACCTCTCATTGAGTTTGCTTACAACAACAATTACCACTCTAGCATCCAAATGGCTCCTTATGAAGCTCTTTATGAGAGAAGATGCAGATCTCTTATTGGATGATTTGAAGTTGGAGAAGCTGGGTTGATAGGACCAGATTTAGTTCACCAAGCCATAGAGAAGGTGAAAGTGATTCAAGAGAGGTTGAAAATGGCACAGAGTCGTCAGAAATCCTACATTGATGTTAGGAGAAGGGAGTTAGAGTTCGAAGTAAATGATTGGGTATATCTCAAAGTTTCACCCATAAAGAAAGTTATGAGGTTTGGTAAGAAGGGAAAGCTTAGTCCCCGATATATTGGACCTTACGGAATATCCAAGAGGGTTGGCAAATTAGCTTATAAGTTAGAGCTAGCACAAGAGTTAGCAACAGTTCATCCGGTATTTCATGTCTCCTTGTTGAAGAACTGCATGGGCGATCCATCATTGATCATACCAACTGAAAATATTAGGATCAAAGATAGCTTATCTTATGAGGAAATTTCTGTTTAGATTCTAGATCGCCAAGTTCGCAAGTTGAGAACAAAAGAGGTAGCATCAGTTAAAGTCCTTTGGAGGAACCAATTTATTGAGGAAGCTACTTGGTAAGCTGATGAGGATATGAAGAAGAGATATCCACATCTCTTTGAATCCGAAGAAAGTACAAATCAAGGTACTAAATTTCTTCTTAGTGCTCTTTAAATTATGAGTGAGCATGTTGTTTGTTTGCATTTGCTTGTTGGGTGTTTGAGTTTGATATTACACCCTAAGCCTAGTAAGAGTAATCTCATTCGAGGACGAATGTTTCCAAGGGGGAGATATTGTAACATCTTGCAACTAGAAAGAACTAGAAGGGAGTTTAAAATCTGGAAATAGTTATTTTTGGGAAGAATTTAAAAATCTGGAAATTTGGTAAAGGTGTTAAAGTGAGTTTTTGATCAACTTCAAACGGACCATAATTCCTAGCTCGGGATGAGTTAGGTGTGATTCCAGATATGGTTGGAAATCCCTTGGGATGATCTTTCCAACACTGTCAAGTTTGTACGATTCCGAGTTTGTATGAGTAAGTTATGCCCTTCGGAATTTGGGTTGTTCAAATAAGGAAATGTCCAATCCGGATTTTTAAGGGGTATTTTAGTCTTTTCCTTGCCCTATTATTATAATCCATTTTTAGGAGTTTAATATGGGTCAAATAAGATTTTAGTCAGTTTTAGAAAAGTAAATCTCACGCTAGGGCTTGGAGAAAATAGAAAGGAGAAAGGGAAGCAAGAACGTTCAAGATTCGTCGGGATTAGCTTGTGGATTTCGTCGAGGGTGATCCCTACAAGGTATGTGAGCTCACATAGCATTGGGTTAGTTTACCCACGCGCCAATCATGATTCAATTTCAGCAATGTATTTAGATGTGAAGTAAATCCTTCAATTTTTTATGAATATTCGTTTGAATTCTTGTGGGCTTTGTGGATTGGAGTTTCTTGAGGTTGATTCATGTTTGTAGTAGTGTTTTTTAGAAGAATCTGATATACTTTGAACAAATAATCGATTCTAAGTGTTTGGGAAAAGAACCCATGGAGTTTAGAGCTGAAAAAACGAAGAAGAAGATTTCGTCCGACGAAATCCGGCACTGCCTCCGCGTCGCGGATCTGGCTCCCAGAGTTGGAAATTTTTGTTTCGCATCGCAGAGCTGTCACGGAGCGTTCTGCCTCAAGAGTCATTTTTAAAACTAAATGTTAAAAGCTTTTCCGCGTTGCGGACCCATCCTCAGATTTTTACTTTTGGTCATTTGCTCATGTTTAGCTATCTAAAATCATTCCTAAACATCATGATATTTTTTCAATCACAAATCACAATCCTTGAATCTATAATTCAATTCAAGAACCAGTTAAGAGTCAAGTCAAGAGTAGTTAAGATTAAAATCAATAAAAGTCAAAAGTCAAGTGTGACACCCCATATCCTATATAGACCAAAAATACAGATTTTGAGAAGTTGCAAGTGCAACCCACAGTTGCCATCCACGGACCGTAGGTCAAACCACGGCCCGTGCTGGTGGTCCGTGGTTCACCACTGAAACCCCTCCCCAACCCAGCTCAGAAAATCGGCTAAGTCTCGACCCACGGTCCGTAGGTCAAACCACGGTCCGTGGACCGTCGATTGAATGACGGCCCGTCAGTCCAATCCGTCAATCACTCTGACAGCAGTTAAGTCAGGTTATTTTTGGTCTTTTCCTATTTTGTTTAACCCCTAAGATACGTCGTTTAGACCCTAAATCATGAGGTTTTAGTCAGTTTAAGCCTAGAAACATAACTAGAACTTACCTAAGTCAGATCATTCTTTAAAACTTAGAAAAATTAGAACGCTAAGAGGAGAAAAAGGCCAAGAACCCTAGTTCAAGAACGCAACAAGTTTTCTTCAGTTCCAGCCCAGAAATCAAAGGATTTCTCCGTGAAATTTGTCACCAAGTATGTGGGATTTCACTAGTGGGTTTCTTTCGCCCATTAGGTCCCTAGTTTTCAGTCAGTTTCTTGATTCCCTTATTAGGACTAGCCCTAGGGTTTCTTGAATGTTAGAATTATTGGGTTCTTAGCTGTTAGAATGATCCAAATTAGATTAGTATGTTATTATTCAGTTTATTGCATGAATTCTAGAACCCTAGCTATGTATTTCTTTAGTTCTTGAATTACAAATGCTAGGTCAGATATTTCAGTCTTCAGTTATACATGCCTCAGTTTATGAATGCATCATTATCAGATTAATTGTTGCATTCTCAATTTTGCATGTCCAGTTTTGAGCTATCCAGTATTACAGAAATTCAGTCA